>JAHHQI010000793.1:0-15951 GCA_028274465.1 Plantago ovata | reverse complement strand
AGTTCTCTCCTATGTTTGAGGAAGGAGATATCATAGTGGAACACTCTAAATAGCAATCTAACTAATCTAGTTATCTAGTAGTTGTTCTAGATAAAGGGAAGACATACAACTCATTCTTTACATGGGATTGTATCTTTCATCTACCTAAAGCAATAGAAAGTGGATGAATGAATCAATAGATGACATCTAGTTTGTAAGGGTATTGGAAAGGTTAGTTTCAACTATAGTACTTGTAGTTAGTTCTCTCCTATGTTTGAGGAAGGAGATATCATAGTGGAACACTCTAAATAGCAATCTAACTAATCTAGTTATCTAGTAGTTGTTCTAGATAAAGGGAAGACATACAACTCATTCTTTACATGGGATTGTATCTTTCATCTACCTAAAGCAATAGAAAGTGGATGAATGAATCAATAGATGACATCTAGTTTGTAAGGGTATTGGAAAGGTTAGTTTCAACTATAGTACTTGTAGTTAGTTCTCTCCTATGTTTGAGGAAGGAGATATCATAGTGGAACACTCTAAATAGCAATCTAACTAATCTAGTTATCTAGTAGTTGTTCTAGATAAAGGGAAGACATACAACTCATTCTTTACATGGGATTGTATCTTTCATCTACCTAAAGCAATAGAAAGTGGATGAATGAATCAATAGATGACATCTAGTTTGTAAGGGTATTGGAAAGGTTAGTTTCAACTATAGTACTTGTAGTTAGTTCTCTCCTATGTTTGAGGAAGGAGATATCATAGTGGAACACTCTAAATAGCAATCTAACTAATCTAGTTATCTAGTAGTTGTTCTAGATAAAGGGAAGACATACAACTCATTCTTTACATGGGATTGTATCTTTCATCTACCTAAAGCAATAGAAAGTGGATGAATGAATCAATAGATGACATCTAGTTTGTAAGGGTATTGGAAAGGTTAGTTTCAACTATAGTACTTGTAGTTAGTTCTCTCCTATGTTTGAGGAAGGAGATATCATAGTGGAACACTCTAAATAGCAATCTAACTAATCTAGTTATCTAGTAGTTGTTCTAGATAAAGGGAAGACATACAACTCATTCTTTACATGGGATTGTATCTTTCATCTACCTAAAGCAATAGAAAGTGGATGAATGAATCAATAGATGACATCTAGTTTGTAAGGGTATTGGAAAGGTTAGTTTCAACTATAGTACTTGTAGTTAGTTCTCTCCTATGTTTGAGGAAGGAGATATCATAGTGGAACACTCTAAATAGCAATCTAACTAATCTAGTTATCTAGTAGTTGTTCTAGATAAAGGGAAGACATACAACTCATTCTTTACATGGGATTGTATCTTTCATCTACCTAAAGCAATAGAAAGTGGATGAATGAATCAATAGATGACATCTAGTTTGTAAGGGTATTGGAAAGGTTAGTTTCAACTATAGTACTTGTAGTTAGTTCTCTCCTATGTTTGAGGAAGGAGATATCATAGTGGAACACTCTAAATAGCAATCTAACTAATCTAGTTATCTAGTAGTTGTTCTAGATAAAGGGAAGACATACAACTCATTCTTTACATGGGATTGTATCTTTCATCTACCTAAAGCAATAGAAAGTGGATGAATGAATCAATAGATGACATCTAGTTTGTAAGGGTATTGGAAAGGTTAGTTTCAACTATAGTACTTGTAGTTAGTTCTCTCCTATGTTTGAGGAAGGAGATATCATAGTGGAACACTCTAAATAGCAATCTAACTAATCTAGTTATCTAGTAGTTGTTCTAGATAAAGGGAAGACATACAACTCATTCTTTACATGGGATTGTATCTTTCATCTACCTAAAGCAATAGAAAGTGGATGAATGAATCAATAGATGACATCTAGTTTGTAAGGGTATTGGAAAGGTTAGTTTCAACTATAGTACTTGTAGTTAGTTCTCTCCTATGTTTGAGGAAGGAGATATCATAGTGGAACACTCTAAATAGCAATCTAACTAATCTAGTTATCTAGTAGTTGTTCTAGATAAAGGGAAGACATACAACTCATTCTTTACATGGGATTGTATCTTTCATCTACCTAAAGCAATAGAAAGTGGATGAATGAATCAATAGATGACATCTAGTTTGTAAGGGTATTGGAAAGGTTAGTTTCAACTATAGTACTTGTAGTTAGTTCTCTCCTATGTTTGAGGAAGGAGATATCATAGTGGAACACTCTAAATAGCAATCTAACTAATCTAGTTATCTAGTAGTTGTTCTAGATAAAGGGAAGACATACAACTCATTCTTTACATGGGATTGTATCTTTCATCTACCTAAAGCAATAGAAAGTGGATGAATGAATCAATAGATGACATCTAGTTTGTAAGGGTATTGGAAAGGTTAGTTTCAACTATAGTACTTGTAGTTAGTTCTCTCCTATGTTTGAGGAAGGAGATATCATAGTGGAACACTCTAAATAGCAATCTAACTAATCTAGTTATCTAGTAGTTGTTCTAGATAAAGGGAAGACATACAACTCATTCTTTACATGGGATTGTATCTTTCATCTACCTAAAGCAATAGAAAGTGGATGAATGAATCAATAGATGACATCTAGTTTGTAAGGGTATTGGAAAGGTTAGTTTCAACTATAGTACTTGTAGTTAGTTCTCTCCTATGTTTGAGGAAGGAGATATCATAGTGGAACACTCTAAATAGCAATCTAACTAATCTAGTTATCTAGTAGTTGTTCTAGATAAAGGGAAGACATACAACTCATTCTTTACATGGGATTGTATCTTTCATCTACCTAAAGCAATAGAAAGTGGATGAATGAATCAATAGATGACATCTAGTTTGTAAGGGTATTGGAAAGGTTAGTTTCAACTATAGTACTTGTAGTTAGTTCTCTAGGAGGATTCATTGAACCATATCATAGTAGTTCCTAAATAGCAATCTAACTAATCTAGTTACTAGTAGTTGTTCTAGATAACCTTTCCAAGACATACAAACTCATTCATCTATTGATTCATTCATCTACTTTCTATTGCTTTAGGTAGATGAATGATACAATCCATGTAAAGAATAGTTGTATGTCTTCCCTTATCTAGAACAACTACTAGATAACTAGATTAGTTAGATTGCTATTTAGAGTGTTCCACTATGATATCTCCTTCATCAAACATAGGAGAGAACTAACTACAAGTACTATAGTTGAAACTAACCTTTCCAATACCCTTACAAACTAGATGTCATCTATTGATTCATTCATCCACTTTCTATTGCTTTAGGTAGATGAAAGATACAATCCCATGTAAAGAATGAGTTGTATGTCTTCCCTTTATCTAGAACAACTACTAGATAACTAGATTAGTTAGATTGCTATTTAGAGTGTTCCACTATGATATCTCCTTCATCAAACATAGGAGAGAACTAACTACAAGTACTATAGTTGAAACTAACCTTTCCAATACCCTTACAAACTAGATGTCATCTATTGATTCATTCATCCACTTTCTATTGCTTTAGGTAGATGAAAGATACAATCCCATGTAAAGAATGAGTTGTATGTCTTCCCTTTATCTAGAACAACTACTAGATAACTAGATTAGTTAGATTGCTATTTAGAGTGTTCCACTATGATATCTCCTTCCTCAAACATAGGAGAGAACTAACTACAAGTACTATAGTTGAAACTAACCTTTCCAATACCCTTACAAACTAGATGTCATCTATTGATTCATTCATCCACTTTCTATTGCTTTAGGTAGATGAAAGATACAATCCCATGTAAAGAATGAGTTGTATGTCTTCCCTTTATCTAGAACAACTACTAGATAACTAGATTAGTTAGATTGCTATTTAGAGTGTTCCACTATGATATCTCCTTCCTCAAACATAGGAGAGAACTAACTACAAGTACTATAGTTGAAACTAACCTTTCCAATACCCTTACAAACTAGATGTCATCTATTGATTCATTCATCCACTTTCTATTGCTTTAGGTAGATGAAAGATACAATCCCATGTAAAGAATGAGTTGTATGTCTTCCCTTTATCTAGAACAACTACTAGATAACTAGATTAGTTAGATTGCTATTTAGAGTGTTCCACTATGATATCTCCTTCCTCAAACATAGGAGAGAACTAACTACAAGTACTATAGTTGAAACTAACCTTTCCAATACCCTTACAAACTAGATGTCATCTATTGATTCATTCATCCACTTTCTATTGCTTTAGGTAGATGAAAGATACAATCCCATGTAAAGAATGAGTTGTATGTCTTCCCTTTATCTAGAACAACTACTAGATAACTAGATTAGTTAGATTGCTATTTAGAGTGTTCCACTATGATATCTCCTTCCTCAAACATAGGAGAGAACTAACTACAAGTACTATAGTTGAAACTAACCTTTCCAATACCCTTACAAACTAGATGTCATCTATTGATTCATTCATCCACTTTCTATTGCTTTAGGTAGATGAAAGATACAATCCCATGTAAAGAATGAGTTGTATGTCTTCCCTTTATCTAGAACAACTACTAGATAACTAGATTAGTTAGATTGCTATTTAGAGTGTTCCACTATGATATCTCCTTCCTCAAACATAGGAGAGAACTAACTACAAGTACTATAGTTGAAACTAACCTTTCCAATACCCTTACAAACTAGATGTCATCTATTGATTCATTCATCCACTTTCTATTGCTTTAGGTAGATGAAAGATACAATCCCATGTAAAGAATGAGTTGTATGTCTTCCCTTTATCTAGAACAACTACTAGATAACTAGATTAGTTAGATTGCTATTTAGAGTGTTCCACTATGATATCTCCTTCCTCAAACATAGGAGAGAACTAACTACAAGTACTATAGTTGAAACTAACCTTTCCAATACCCTTACAAACTAGATGTCATCTATTGATTCATTCATCCACTTTCTATTGCTTTAGGTAGATGAAAGATACAATCCCATGTAAAGAATGAGTTGTATGTCTTCCCTTTATCTAGAACAACTACTAGATAACTAGATTAGTTAGATTGCTATTTAGAGTGTTCCACTATGATATCTCCTTCCTCAAACATAGGAGAGAACTAACTACAAGTACTATAGTTGAAACTAACCTTTCCAATACCCTTACAAACTAGATGTCATCTATTG
This sequence comes from Plantago ovata, assembly GCA_028274465.1. Classification (NCBI taxonomy): domain Eukaryota; kingdom Viridiplantae; phylum Streptophyta; class Magnoliopsida; order Lamiales; family Plantaginaceae; genus Plantago; species Plantago ovata. The sequence goes on along the minus strand of JAHHQI010000793.1, from coordinate 10,833 downwards.
ATTCATTCATCCACTTTCTATTGCTTTAGGTAGATGAAAGATACAATCCCATGTAAAGAATGAGTTGTATGTCTTCCCTTTATCTAGAACAACTACTAGATAACTAGATTAGTTAGATTGCTATTTAGAGTGTTCCACTATGATATCTCCTTCCTCAAACATAGGAGAGAACTAACTACAAGTACTATAGTTGAAACTAACCTTTCCAATACCCTTACAAACTAGATGTCATCTATTGATTCATTCATCCACTTTCTATTGCTTTAGGTAGATGAAAGATACAATCCCATGTAAAGAATGAGTTGTATGTCTTCCCTTTATCTAGAACAACTACTAGATAACTAGATTAGTTAGATTGCTATTTAGAGTGTTCCACTATGATATCTCCTTCCTCAAACATAGGAGAGAACTAACTACAAGTACTATAGTTGAAACTAACCTTTCCAATACCCTTACAAACTAGATGTCATCTATTGATTCATTCATCCACTTTCTATTGCTTTAGGTAGATGAAAGATACAATCCCATGTAAAGAATGAGTTGTATGTCTTCCCTTTATCTAGAACAACTACTAGATAACTAGATTAGTTAGATTGCTATTTAGAGTGTTCCACTATGATATCTCCTTCCTCAAACATAGGAGAGAACTAACTACAAGTACTATAGTTGAAACTAACCTTTCCAATACCCTTACAAACTAGATGTCATCTATTGATTCATTCATCCACTTTCTATTGCTTTAGGTAGATGAAAGATACAATCCCATGTAAAGAATGAGTTGTATGTCTTCCCTTTATCTAGAACAACTACTAGATAACTAGATTAGTTAGATTGCTATTTAGAGTGTTCCACTATGATATCTCCTTCCTCAAACATAGGAGAGAACTAACTACAAGTACTATAGTTGAAACTAACCTTTCCAATACCCTTACAAACTAGATGTCATCTATTGATTCATTCATCCACTTTCTATTGCTTTAGGTAGATGAAAGATACAATCCCATGTAAAGAATGAGTTGTATGTCTTCCCTTTATCTAGAACAACTACTAGATAACTAGATTAGTTAGATTGCTATTTAGAGTGTTCCACTATGATATCTCCTTCCTCAAACATAGGAGAGAACTAACTACAAGTACTATAGTTGAAACTAACCTTTCCAATACCCTTACAAACTAGATGTCATCTATTGATTCATTCATCCACTTTCTATTGCTTTAGGTAGATGAAAGATACAATCCCATGTAAAGAATGAGTTGTATGTCTTCCCTTTATCTAGAACAACTACTAGATAACTAGATTAGTTAGATTGCTATTTAGAGTGTTCCACTATGATATCTCCTTCCTCAAACATAGGAGAGAACTAACTACAAGTACTATAGTTGAAACTAACCTTTCCAATACCCTTACAAACTAGATGTCATCTATTGATTCATTCATCCACTTTCTATTGCTTTAGGTAGATGAAAGATACAATCCCATGTAAAGAATGAGTTGTATGTCTTCCCTTTATCTAGAACAACTACTAGATAACTAGATTAGTTAGATTGCTATTTAGAGTGTTCCACTATGATATCTCCTTCCTCAAACATAGGAGAGAACTAACTACAAGTACTATAGTTGAAACTAACCTTTCCAATACCCTTACAAACTAGATGTCATCTATTGATTCATTCATCCACTTTCTATTGCTTTAGGTAGATGAAAGATACAATCCCATGTAAAGAATGAGTTGTATGTCTTCCCTTTATCTAGAACAACTACTAGATAACTAGATTAGTTAGATTGCTATTTAGAGTGTTCCACTATGATATCTCCTTCCTCAAACATAGGAGAGAACTAACTACAAGTACTATAGTTGAAACTAACCTTTCCAATACCCTTACAAACTAGATGTCATCTATTGATTCATTCATCCACTTTCTATTGCTTTAGGTAGATGAAAGATACAATCCCATGTAAAGAATGAGTTGTATGTCTTCCCTTTATCTAGAACAACTACTAGATAACTAGATTAGTTAGATTGCTATTTAGAGTGTTCCACTATGATATCTCCTTCCTCAAACATAGGAGAGAACTAACTACAAGTACTATAGTTGAAACTAACCTTTCCAATACCCTTACAAACTAGATGTCATCTATTGATTCATTCATCCACTTTCTATTGCTTTAGGTAGATGAAAGATACAATCCCATGTAAAGAATGAGTTGTATGTCTTCCCTTTATCTAGAACAACTACTAGATAACTAGATTAGTTAGATTGCTATTTAGAGTGTTCCACTATGATATCTCCTTCCTCAAACATAGGAGAGAACTAACTACAAGTACTATAGTTGAAACTAACCTTTCCAATACCCTTACAAACTAGATGTCATCTATTGATTCATTCATCCACTTTCTATTGCTTTAGGTAGATGAAAGATACAATCCCATGTAAAGAATGAGTTGTATGTCTTCCCTTTATCTAGAACAACTACTAGATAACTAGATTAGTTAGATTGCTATTTAGAGTGTTCCACTATGATATCTCCTTCCTCAAACATAGGAGAGAACTAACTACAAGTACTATAGTTGAAACTAACCTTTCCAATACCCTTACAAACTAGATGTCATCTATTGATTCATTCATCCACTTTCTATTGCTTTAGGTAGATGAAAGATACAATCCCATGTAAAGAATGAGTTGTATGTCTTCCCTTTATCTAGAACAACTACTAGATAACTAGATTAGTTAGATTGCTATTTAGAGTGTTCCACTATGATATCTCCTTCCTCAAACATAGGAGAGAACTAACTACAAGTACTATAGTTGAAACTAACCTTTCCAATACCCTTACAAACTAGATGTCATCTATTGATTCATTCATCCACTTTCTATTGCTTTAGGTAGATGAAAGATACAATCCCATGTAAAGAATGAGTTGTATGTCTTCCCTTTATCTAGAACAACTACTAGATAACTAGATTAGTTAGATTGCTATTTAGAGTGTTCCACTATGATATCTCCTTCCTCAAACATAGGAGAGAACTAACTACAAGTACTATAGTTGAAACTAACCTTTCCAATACCCTTACAAACTAGATGTCATCTATTGATTCATTCATCCACTTTCTATTGCTTTAGGTAGATGAAAGATACAATCCCATGTAAAGAATGAGTTGTATGTCTTCCCTTTATCTAGAACAACTACTAGATAACTAGATTAGTTAGATTGCTATTTAGAGTGTTCCACTATGATATCTCCTTCCTCAAACATAGGAGAGAACTAACTACAAGTACTATAGTTGAAACTAACCTTTCCAATACCCTTACAAACTAGATGTCATCTATTGATTCATTCATCCACTTTCTATTGCTTTAGGTAGATGAAAGATACAATCCCATGTAAAGAATGAGTTGTATGTCTTCCCTTTATCTAGAACAACTACTAGATAACTAGATTAGTTAGATTGCTATTTAGAGTGTTCCACTATGATATCTCCTTCCTCAAACATAGGAGAGAACTAACTACAAGTACTATAGTTGAAACTAACCTTTCCAATACCCTTACAAACTAGATGTCATCTATTGATTCATTCATCCACTTTCTATTGCTTTAGGTAGATGAAAGATACAATCCCATGTAAAGAATGAGTTGTATGTCTTCCCTTTATCTAGAACAACTACTAGATAACTAGATTAGTTAGATTGCTATTTAGAGTGTTCCACTATGATATCTCCTTCCTCAAACATAGGAGAGAACTAACTACAAGTACTATAGTTGAAACTAACCTTTCCAATACCCTTACAAACTAGATGTCATCTATTGATTCATTCATCCACTTTCTATTGCTTTAGGTAGATGAAAGATACAATCCCATGTAAAGAATGAGTTGTATGTCTTCCCTTTATCTAGAACAACTACTAGATAACTAGATTAGTTAGATTGCTATTTAGAGTGTTCCACTATGATATCTCCTTCCTCAAACATAGGAGAGAACTAACTACAAGTACTATAGTTGAAACTAACCTTTCCAATACCCTTACAAACTAGATGTCATCTATTGATTCATTCATCCACTTTCTATTGCTTTAGGTAGATGAAAGATACAATCCCATGTAAAGAATGAGTTGTATGTCTTCCCTTTATCTAGAACAACTACTAGATAACTAGATTAGTTAGATTGCTATTTAGAGTGTTCCACTATGATATCTCCTTCCTCAAACATAGGAGAGAACTAACTACAAGTACTATAGTTGAAACTAACCTTTCCAATACCCTTACAAACTAGATGTCATCTATTGATTCATTCATCCACTTTCTATTGCTTTAGGTAGATGAAAGATACAATCCCATGTAAAGAATGAGTTGTATGTCTTCCCTTTATCTAGAACAACTACTAGATAACTAGATTAGTTAGATTGCTATTTAGAGTGTTCCACTATGATATCTCCTTCCTCAAACATAGGAGAGAACTAACTACAAGTACTATAGTTGAAACTAACCTTTCCAATACCCTTACAAACTAGATGTCATCTATTGATTCATTCATCCACTTTCTATTGCTTTAGGTAGATGAAAGATACAATCCCATGTAAAGAATGAGTTGTATGTCTTCCCTTTATCTAGAACAACTACTAGATAACTAGATTAGTTAGATTGCTATTTAGAGTGTTCCACTATGATATCTCCTTCCTCAAACATAGGAGAGAACTAACTACAAGTACTATAGTTGAAACTAACCTTTCCAATACCCTTACAAACTAGATGTCATCTATTGATTCATTCATCCACTTTCTATTGCTTTAGGTAGATGAAAGATACAATCCCATGTAAAGAATGAGTTGTATGTCTTCCCTTTATCTAGAACAACTACTAGATAACTAGATTAGTTAGATTGCTATTTAGAGTGTTCCACTATGATATCTCCTTCCTCAAACATAGGAGAGAACTAACTACAAGTACTATAGTTGAAACTAACCTTTCCAATACCCTTACAAACTAGATGTCATCTATTGATTCATTCATCCACTTTCTATTGCTTTAGGTAGATGAAAGATACAATCCCATGTAAAGAATGAGTTGTATGTCTTCCCTTTATCTAGAACAACTACTAGATAACTAGATTAGTTAGATTGCTATTTAGAGTGTTCCACTATGATATCTCCTTCCTCAAACATAGGAGAGAACTAACTACAAGTACTATAGTTGAAACTAACCTTTCCAATACCCTTACAAACTAGATGTCATCTATTGATTCATTCATCCACTTTCTATTGCTTTAGGTAGATGAAAGATACAATCCCATGTAAAGAATGAGTTGTATGTCTTCCCTTTATCTAGAACAACTACTAGATAACTAGATTAGTTAGATTGCTATTTAGAGTGTTCCACTATGATATCTCCTTCCTCAAACATAGGAGAGAACTAACTACAAGTACTATAGTTGAAACTAACCTTTCCAATACCCTTACAAACTAGATGTCATCTATTGATTCATTCATCCACTTTCTATTGCTTTAGGTAGATGAAAGATACAATCCCATGTAAAGAATGAGTTGTATGTCTTCCCTTTATCTAGAACAACTACTAGATAACTAGATTAGTTAGATTGCTATTTAGAGTGTTCCACTATGATATCTCCTTCCTCAAACATAGGAGAGAACTAACTACAAGTACTATAGTTGAAACTAACCTTTCCAATACCCTTACAAACTAGATGTCATCTATTGATTCATTCATCCACTTTCTATTGCTTTAGGTAGATGAAAGATACAATCCCATGTAAAGAATGAGTTGTATGTCTTCCCTTTATCTAGAACAACTACTAGATAACTAGATTAGTTAGATTGCTATTTAGAGTGTTCCACTATGATATCTCCTTCCTCAAACATAGGAGAGAACTAACTACAAGTACTATAGTTGAAACTAACCTTTCCAATACCCTTACAAACTAGATGTCATCTATTGATTCATTCATCCACTTTCTATTGCTTTAGGTAGATGAAAGATACAATCCCATGTAAAGAATGAGTTGTATGTCTTCCCTTTATCTAGAACAACTACTAGATAACTAGATTAGTTAGATTGCTATTTAGAGTGTTCCACTATGATATCTCCTTCCTCAAACATAGGAGAGAACTAACTACAAGTACTATAGTTGAAACTAACCTTTCCAATACCCTTACAAACTAGATGTCATCTATTGATTCATTCATCCACTTTCTATTGCTTTAGGTAGATGAAAGATACAATCCCATGTAAAGAATGAGTTGTATGTCTTCCCTTTATCTAGAACAACTACTAGATAACTAGATTAGTTAGATTGCTATTTAGAGTGTTCCACTATGATATCTCCTTCCTCAAACATAGGAGAGAACTAACTACAAGTACTATAGTTGAAACTAACCTTTCCAATACCCTTACAAACTAGATGTCATCTATTGATTCATTCATCCACTTTCTATTGCTTTAGGTAGATGAAAGATACAATCCCATGTAAAGAATGAGTTGTATGTCTTCCCTTTATCTAGAACAACTACTAGATAACTAGATTAGTTAGATTGCTATTTAGAGTGTTCCACTATGATATCTCCTTCCTCAAACATAGGAGAGAACTAACTACAAGTACTATAGTTGAAACTAACCTTTCCAATACCCTTACAAACTAGATGTCATCTATTGATTCATTCATCCACTTTCTATTGCTTTAGGTAGATGAAAGATACAATCCCATGTAAAGAATGAGTTGTATGTCTTCCCTTTATCTAGAACAACTACTAGATAACTAGATTAGTTAGATTGCTATTTAGAGTGTTCCACTATGATATCTCCTTCCTCAAACATAGGAGAGAACTAACTACAAGTACTATAGTTGAAACTAACCTTTCCAATACCCTTACAAACTAGATGTCATCTATTGATTCATTCATCCACTTTCTATTGCTTTAGGTAGATGAAAGATACAATCCCATGTAAAGAATGAGTTGTATGTCTTCCCTTTATCTAGAACAACTACTAGATAACTAGATTAGTTAGATTGCTATTTAGAGTGTTCCACTATGATATCTCCTTCCTCAAACATAGGAGAGAACTAACTACAAGTACTATAGTTGAAACTAACCTTTCCAATACCCTTACAAACTAGATGTCATCTATTGATTCATTCATCCACTTTCTATTGCTTTAGGTAGATGAAAGATACAATCCCATGTAAAGAATGAGTTGTATGTCTTCCCTTTATCTAGAACAACTACTAGATAACTAGATTAGTTAGATTGCTATTTAGAGTGTTCCACTATGATATCTCCTTCCTCAAACATAGGAGAGAACTAACTACAAGTACTATAGTTGAAACTAACCTTTCCAATACCCTTACAAACTAGATGTCATCTATTGATTCATTCATCCACTTTCTATTGCTTTAGGTAGATGAAAGATACAATCCCATGTAAAGAATGAGTTGTATGTCTTCCCTTTATCTAGAACAACTACTAGATAACTAGATTAGTTAGATTGCTATTTAGAGTGTTCCACTATGATATCTCCTTCCTCAAACATAGGAGAGAACTAACTACAAGTACTATAGTTGAAACTAACCTTTCCAATACCCTTACAAACTAGATGTCATCTATTGATTCATTCATCCACTTTCTATTGCTTTAGGTAGATGAAAGATACAATCCCATGTAAAGAATGAGTTGTATGTCTTCCCTTTATCTAGAACAACTACTAGATAACTAGATTAGTTAGATTGCTATTTAGAGTGTTCCACTATGATATCTCCTTCCTCAAACATAGGAGAGAACTAACTACAAGTACTATAGTTGAAACTAACCTTTCCAATACCCTTACAAACTAGATGTCATCTATTGATTCATTCATCCACTTTCTATTGCTTTAGGTAGATGAAAGATACAATCCCATGTAAAGAATGAGTTGTATGTCTTCCCTTTATCTAGAACAACTACTAGATAACTAGATTAGTTAGATTGCTATTTAGAGTGTTCCACTATGATATCTCCTTCCTCAAACATAGGAGAGAACTAACTACAAGTACTATAGTTGAAACTAACCTTTCCAATACCCTTACAAACTAGATGTCATCTATTGATTCATTCATCCACTTTCTATTGCTTTAGGTAGATGAAAGATACAATCCCATGTAAAGAATGAGTTGTATGTCTTCCCTTTATCTAGAACAACTACTAGATAACTAGATTAGTTAGATTGCTATTTAGAGTGTTCCACTATGATATCTCCTTCCTCAAACATAGGAGAGAACTAACTACAAGTACTATAGTTGAAACTAACCTTTCCAATACCCTTACAAACTAGATGTCATCTATTGATTCATTCATCCACTTTCTATTGCTTTAGGTAGATGAAAGATACAATCCCATGTAAAGAATGAGTTGTATGTCTTCCCTTTATCTAGAACAACTACTAGATAACTAGATTAGTTAGATTGCTATTTAGAGTGTTCCACTATGATATCTCCTTCCTCAAACATAGGAGAGAACTAACTACAAGTACTATAGTTGAAACTAACCTTTCCAATACCCTTACAAACTAGATGTCATCTATTGATTCATTCATCCACTTTCTATTGCTTTAGGTAGATGAAAGATACAATCCCATGTAAAGAATGAGTTGTATGTCTTCCCTTTATCTAGAACAACTACTAGATAACTAGATTAGTTAGATTGCTATTTAGAGTGTTCCACTATGATATCTCCTTCCTCAAACATAGGAGAGAACTAACTACAAGTACTATAGTTGAAACTAACCTTTCCAATACCCTTACAAACTAGATGTCATCTATTGATTCATTCATCCACTTTCTATTGCTTTAGGTAGATGAAAGATACAATCCCATGTAAAGAATGAGTTGTATGTCTTCCCTTTATCTAGAACAACTACTAGATAACTAGATTAGTTAGATTGCTATTTAGAGTGTTCCACTATGATATCTCCTTCCTCAAACATAGGAGAGAACTAACTACAAGTACTATAGTTGAAACTAACCTTTCCAATACCCTTACAAACTAGATGTCATCTATTGATTCATTCATCCACTTTCTATTGCTTTAGGTAGATGAAAGATACAATCCCATGTAAAGAATGAGTTGTATGTCTTCCCTTTATCTAGAACAACTACTAGATAACTAGATTAGTTAGATTGCTATTTAGAGTGTTCCACTATGATATCTCCTTCCTCAAACATAGGAGAGAACTAACTACAAGTACTATAGTTGAAACTAACCTTTCCAATACCCTTACAAACTAGATGTCATCTATTGATTCATTCATCCACTTTCTATTGCTTTAGGTAGATGAAAGATACAATCCCATGTAAAGAATGAGTTGTATGTCTTCCCTTTATCTAGAACAACTACTAGATAACTAGATTAGTTAGATTGCTATTTAGAGTGTTCCACTATGATATCTCCTTCCTCAAACATAGGAGAGAACTAACTACAAGTACTATAGTTGAAACTAACCTTTCCAATACCCTTACAAACTAGATGTCATCTATTGATTCATTCATCCACTTTCTATTGCTTTAGGTAGATGAAAGATACAATCCCATGTAAAGAATGAGTTGTATGTCTTCCCTTTATCTAGAACAACTACTAGATAACTAGATTAGTTAGATTGCTATTTAGAGTGTTCCACTATGATATCTCCTTCCTCAAACATAGGAGAGAACTAACTACAAGTACTATAGTTGAAACTAACCTTTCCAATACCCTTACAAACTAGATGTCATCTATTGATTCATTCATCCACTTTCTATTGCTTTAGGTAGATGAAAGATACAATCCCATGTAAAGAATGAGTTGTATGTCTTCCCTTTATCTAGAACAACTACTAGATAACTAGATTAGTTAGATTGCTATTTAGAGTGTTCCACTATGATATCTCCTTCCTCAAACATAGGAGAGAACTAACTACAAGTACTATAGTTGAAACTAACCTTTCAATACCCTTACAAACTAGATGTCATCTATTGATTCATTCATCCACTTTCTATTGCTTTAGGTAGATGAAAGATACAATCCATGTAAAGAATGAGTTGTATGTCTTCCCTTTATCTAGAACAACTACTAGATAACTAGATTAGTTAGATTGCTATTTAGAGTGTTCCACTATGATATCTCCTTCCTCAAACATAGGAGAGAACTAACTACAAGTACTATAGTTGAAACTAACCTTTCCAATACCCTTACAAACTAGATGTCATCTATTGATTCATTCATCCACTTTCTATTGCTTTAGGTAGATGAAAGATACAATCCCATGTAAAGAATGAGTTGTATGTCTTCCCTTTATCTAGAACAACTACTAGATAACTAGATTAGTTAGATTGCTATTTAGAGTGTTCCACTATGATATCTCCTTATCAAACATAGGAGAGAACTAACTACAAGTACTATAGTTGAAACTAACCTTTCCAATACCCTTACAAACTAGATGTCATCTATTGATTCATTCATCCACTTCTATTGCTTTAGGTAGATGAAAGATACAATCCCATGTAAAGAATGAGTTGTATGTCTTCCCTTTATCTAGAACAACTACTAGATAACTAGATTAGTTAGATTGCTATTTAGAGTGTTCCACTATGATATCTCCTTCCTCAAACATAGGAGAGAACTAACTACAAGTACTATAGTTGAAACTAACCTTTCCAATACCCTTACAAACTAGATGTCATCTATTGATTCATTCATCCACTTTCTATTGCTTTAGGTAGATGAAAGATACAATCCCATGTAAAGAATGAGTTGTATGTCTTCCCTTTATCTAGAACAACTACTAGATAACTAGATTAGTAGATTGCTATTTAG
>JAHHQI010000792.1:0-25000 GCA_028274465.1 Plantago ovata | reverse complement strand
CTAATCTAGTTATCTAGTAGTTGTTCTAGATAAAGGAAGACATACAACTCATTCTTTACATGGGATTGTATCTTTCATCTACCTAAAGCAATAGAAAGTGGATGAATGAATCAATAGATGACATCTAGTTTGTAAGGGTATTGGAAAGGTTAGTTTCAACTATAGTACTTGTAGTTAGTTCTCTCCCATGTTTGAGGAAGAGATATCATAGTGGAACACTCTAAATAGCAATCTAACTAATCTAGTTATCTAGTAGTTGTTCTAGATAAAGGGAAGACATACAACTCATTCTTTACATGGGATTGTATCTTTCATCTACCTAAAGCAATAGAAAGTGGATGAATGAATCAATAGATGACATCTAGTTTGTAAGGGTATTGGAAAGGTTAGTTTCAACTATAGTACTTGTAGTTAGTTCTCTCCTATGTTTGATGAAGGAGATATCATAGTGGAACACTCTAAATAGCAATCTAACTAATCTAGTTATCTAGTAGTTGTTCTAGATAAAGGGAAGACATACAACTCATTCTTTACATGGGATTGTATCTTTCATCTACCTAAAGCAATAGAAAGTGGATGAATGAATCAATAGATGACATCTAGTTTGTAAGGGTATTGGAAAGGTTAGTTTCAACTATAGTACTTGTAGTTAGTTCTCTCCTATGTTTGAGGAAGGAGATATCATAGTGGAACACTCTAAATAGCAATCTAACTAATCTAGTTATCTAGTAGTTGTTCTAGATAAAGGGAAGACATACAACTCATTCTTTACATGGGATTGTATCTTTCATCTACCTAAAGCAATAGAAAGTGGATGAATGAATCAATAGATGACATCTAGTTTGTAAGGGTATTGGAAAGGTTAGTTTCAACTATAGTACTTGTAGTTAGTTCTCTCCTATGTTTGAGGAAGGAGATATCATAGTGGAACACTCTAAATAGCAATCTAACTAATCTAGTTATCTAGTAGTTGTTCTAGATAAAGGGAAGACATACAACTCATTCTTTACATGGGATTGTATCTTTCATCTACCTAAAGCAATAGAAAGTGGATGAATGAATCAATAGATGACATCTAGTTTGTAAGGGTATTGGAAAGGTTAGTTTCAACTATAGTACTTGTAGTTAGTTCTCTCCTATGTTTGAGGAAGGAGATATCATAGTGGAACACTCTAAATAGCAATCTAACTAATCTAGTTATCTAGTAGTTGTTCTAGATAAAGGGAAGACATACAACTCATTCTTTACATGGGATTGTATCTTTCATCTACCTAAAGCAATAGAAAGTGGATGAATGAATCAATAGATGACATCTAGTTTGTAAGGGTATTGGAAAGGTTAGTTTCAACTATAGTACTTGTAGTTAGTTCTCTCCTATGTTTGAGGAAGGAGATATCATAGTGGAACACTCTAAATAGCAATCTAACTAATCTAGTTATCTAGTAGTTGTTCTAGATAAAGGGAAGACATACAACTCATTCTTTACATGGGATTGTATCTTTCATCTACCTAAAGCAATAGAAAGTGGATGAATGAATCAATAGATGACATCTAGTTTGTAAGGGTATTGGAAAGGTTAGTTTCAACTATAGTACTTGTAGTTAGTTCTCTCCTATGTTTGAGGAAGGAGATATCATAGTGGAACACTCTAAATAGCAATCTAACTAATCTAGTTATCTAGTAGTTGTTCTAGATAAAGGGAAGACATACAACTCATTCTTTACATGGGATTGTATCTTTCATCTACCTAAAGCAATAGAAAGTGGATGAATGAATCAATAGATGACATCTAGTTTGTAAGGGTATTGGAAAGGTTAGTTTCAACTATAGTACTTGTAGTTAGTTCTCTCCTATGTTTGAGGAAGGAGATATCATAGTGGAACACTCTAAATAGCAATCTAACTAATCTAGTTATCTAGTAGTTGTTCTAGATAAGGGAAGACATACAACTCATTCTTTACATGGGATTGTATCTTTCATCTACCTAAAGCAATAGAAAGTGGATGAATGAATCAATAGATGACATCTAGTTTGTAAGGGTATTGGAAAGGTTAGTTTCAACTATAGTACTTGTAGTTAGTTCTCTCCTATGTTTGAGAAGGAGATATCATAGTGGAACACTCTAAATAGCAATCTAACTAATCTAGTTATCTAGTAGTTGTTCTAGATAAAGGGAAGACATACAACTCATTCTTTACATGGGATTGTATCTTTCATCTACCTAAAGCAATAGAAAGTGGATGAATGAATCAATAGATGACATCTAGTTTGTAAGGGTATTGGAAAGGTTAGTTTCAACTATAGTACTTGTAGTTAGTTCTCTCCTATGTTTGAGGAAGGAGATATCATAGTGGAACACTCTAAATAGCAATCTAACTAATCTAGTTATCTAGTAGTTGTTCTAGATAAAGGGAAGACATACAACTCATTCTTTACATGGGATTGTATCTTTCATCTACCTAAAGCAATAGAAAGTGGATGAATGAATCAATAGATGACATCTAGTTTGTAAGGGTATTGGAAAGGTTAGTTTCAACTATAGTACTTGTAGTTAGTTCTCTCCTATGTTTGATGAAGGAGATATCATAGTGGAACACTCTAAATAGCAATCTAACTAATCTAGTTATCTAGTAGTTGTTCTAGATAAAGGGAAGACATACAACTCATTCTTTACATGGGATTGTATCTTTCATCTACCTAAAGCAATAGAAAGTGGATGAATGAATCAATAGATGACATCTAGTTTGTAAGGGTATTGGAAAGGTTAGTTTCAACTATAGTACTTGTAGTTAGTTCTCTCCTATGTTTGAGGAAGGAGATATCATAGTGGAACACTCTAAATAGCAATCTAACTAATCTAGTTATCTAGTAGTTGTTCTAGATAAAGGGAAGACATACAACTCATTCTTTACATGGGATTGTATCTTTCATCTACCTAAAGCAATAGAAAGTGGATGAATGAATCAATAGATGACATCTAGTTTGTAAGGGTATTGGAAAGGTTAGTTTCAACTATAGTACTTGTAGTTAGTTCTCTCCTATGTTTGAGGAAGGAGATATCATAGTGGAACACTCTAAATAGCAATCTAACTAATCTAGTTATCTAGTAGTTGTTCTAGATAAAGGGAAGACATACAACTCATTCTTTACATGGGATTGTATCTTTCATCTACCTAAAGCAATAGAAAGTGGATGAATGAATCAATAGATGACATCTAGTTTGTAAGGGTATTGGAAAGGTTAGTTTCAACTATAGTACTTGTAGTTAGTTCTCTCCTATGTTTGAGGAAGGAGATATCATAGTGGAACACTCTAAATAGCAATCTAACTAATCTAGTTATCTAGTAGTTGTTCTAGATAAAGGGAAGACATACAACTCATTCTTTACATGGGATTGTATCTTTCATCTACCTAAAGCAATAGAAAGTGGATGAATGAATCAATAGATGACATCTAGTTTGTAAGGGTATTGGAAAGGTTAGTTTCAACTATAGTACTTGTAGTTAGTTCTCTCCTATGTTTGAGGAAGGAGATATCATAGTGGAACACTCTAAATAGCAATCTAACTAATCTAGTTATCTAGTAGTTGTTCTAGATAAAGGGAAGACATACAACTCATTCTTTACATGGGATTGTATCTTTCATCTACCTAAAGCAATAGAAAGTGGATGAATGAATCAATAGATGACATCTAGTTTGTAAGGGTATTGGAAAGGTTAGTTTCAACTATAGTACTTGTAGTTAGTTCTCTCCTATGTTTGAGGAAGGAGATATCATAGTGGAACACTCTAAATAGCAATCTAACTAATCTAGTTATCTAGTAGTTGTTCTAGATAAAGGGAAGACATACAACTCATTCTTTACATGGGATTGTATCTTTCATCTACCTAAAGCAATAGAAAGTGGATGAATGAATCAATAGATGACATCTAGTTTGTAAGGGTATTGGAAAGGTTAGTTTCAACTATAGTACTTGTAGTTAGTTCTCTCCTATGTTTGAGGAAGGAGATATCATAGTGGAACACTCTAAATAGCAATCTAACTAATCTAGTTATCTAGTAGTTGTTCTAGATAAAGGGAAGACATACAACTCATTCTTTACATGGGATTGTATCTTTCATCTACCTAAAGCAATAGAAAGTGGATGAATGAATCAATAGATGACATCTAGTTTGTAAGGGTATTGGAAAGGTTAGTTTCAACTATAGTACTTGTAGTTAGTTCTCTCCTATGTTTGAGGAAGGAGATATCATAGTGGAACACTCTAAATAGCAATCTAACTAATCTAGTTATCTAGTAGTTGTTCTAGATAAAGGGAAGACATACAACTCATTCTTTACATGGGATTGTATCTTTCATCTACCTAAAGCAATAGAAAGTGGATGAATGAATCAATAGATGACATCTAGTTTGTAAGGGTATTGGAAAGGTTAGTTTCAACTATAGTACTTGTAGTTAGTTCTCTCCTATGTTTGAGGAAGGAGATATCATAGTGGAACACTCTAAATAGCAATCTAACTAATCTAGTTATCTAGTAGTTGTTCTAGATAAAGGGAAGACATACAACTCATTCTTTACATGGGATTGTATCTTTCATCTACCTAAAGCAATAGAAAGTGGATGAATGAATCAATAGATGACATCTAGTTTGTAAGGGTATTGGAAAGGTTAGTTTCAACTATAGTACTTGTAGTTAGTTCTCTCCTATGTTTGAGGAAGGAGATATCATAGTGGAACACTCTAAATAGCAATCTAACTAATCTAGTTATCTAGTAGTTGTTCTAGATAAAGGGAAGACATACAACTCATTCTTTACATGGGATTGTATCTTTCATCTACCTAAAGCAATAGAAAGTGGATGAATGAATCAATAGATGACATCTAGTTTGTAAGGGTATTGGAAAGGTTAGTTTCAACTATAGTACTTGTAGTTAGTTCTCTCCTATGTTTGAGGAAGGAGATATCATAGTGGAACACTCTAAATAGCAATCTAACTAATCTAGTTATCTAGTAGTTGTTCTAGATAAAGGGAAGACATACAACTCATTCTTTACATGGGATTGTATCTTTCATCTACCTAAAGCAATAGAAAGTGGATGAATGAATCAATAGATGACATCTAGTTTGTAAGGGTATTGGAAAGGTTAGTTTCAACTATAGTACTTGTAGTTAGTTCTCTCCTATGTTTGAGGAAGGAGATATCATAGTGGAACACTCTAAATAGCAATCTAACTAATCTAGTTATCTAGTAGTTGTTCTAGATAAAGGGAAGACATACAACTCATTCTTTACATGGGATTGTATCTTTCATCTACCTAAAGCAATAGAAAGTGGATGAATGAATCAATAGATGACATCTAGTTTGTAAGGGTATTGGAAAGGTTAGTTTCAACTATAGTACTTGTAGTTAGTTCTCTCCTATGTTTGAGGAAGGAGATATCATAGTGGAACACTCTAAATAGCAATCTAACTAATCTAGTTATCTAGTAGTTGTTCTAGATAAAGGGAAGACATACAACTCATTCTTTACATGGGATTGTATCTTTCATCTACCTAAAGCAATAGAAAGTGGATGAATGAATCAATAGATGACATCTAGTTTGTAAGGGTATTGGAAAGGTTAGTTTCAACTATAGTACTTGTAGTTAGTTCTCTCCTATGTTTGAGGAAGGAGATATCATAGTGGAACACTCTAAATAGCAATCTAACTAATCTAGTTATCTAGTAGTTGTTCTAGATAAAGGGAAGACATACAACTCATTCTTTACATGGGATTGTATCTTTCATCTACCTAAAGCAATAGAAAGTGGATGAATGAATCAATAGATGACATCTAGTTTGTAAGGGTATTGGAAAGGTTAGTTTCAACTATAGTACTTGTAGTTAGTTCTCTCCTATGTTTGAGGAAGGAGATATCATAGTGGAACACTCTAAATAGCAATCTAACTAATCTAGTTATCTAGTAGTTGTTCTAGATAAAGGGAAGACATACAACTCATTCTTTACATGGGATTGTATCTTTCATCTACCTAAAGCAATAGAAAGTGGATGAATGAATCAATAGATGACATCTAGTTTGTAAGGGTATTGGAAAGGTTAGTTTCAACTATAGTACTTGTAGTTAGTTCTCTCCTATGTTTGAGGAAGGAGATATCATAGTGGAACACTCTAAATAGCAATCTAACTAATCTAGTTATCTAGTAGTTGTTCTAGATAAAGGGAAGACATACAACTCATTCTTTACATGGGATTGTATCTTTCATCTACCTAAAGCAATAGAAAGTGGATGAATGAATCAATAGATGACATCTAGTTTGTAAGGGTATTGGAAAGGTTAGTTTCAACTATAGTACTTGTAGTTAGTTCTCTCCTATGTTTGAGGAAGGAGATATCATAGTGGAACACTCTAAATAGCAATCTAACTAATCTAGTTATCTAGTAGTTGTTCTAGATAAAGGGAAGACATACAACTCATTCTTTACATGGGATTGTATCTTTCATCTACCTAAAGCAATAGAAAGTGGATGAATGAATCAATAGATGACATCTAGTTTGTAAGGGTATTGGAAAGGTTAGTTTCAACTATAGTACTTGTAGTTAGTTCTCTCCTATGTTTGAGGAAGGAGATATCATAGTGGAACACTCTAAATAGCAATCTAACTAATCTAGTTATCTAGTAGTTGTTCTAGATAAAGGGAAGACATACAACTCATTCTTTACATGGGATTGTATCTTTCATCTACCTAAAGCAATAGAAAGTGGATGAATGAATCAATAGATGACATCTAGTTTGTAAGGGTATTGGAAAGGTTAGTTTCAACTATAGTACTTGTAGTTAGTTCTCTCCTATGTTTGAGGAAGGAGATATCATAGTGGAACACTCTAAATAGCAATCTAACTAATCTAGTTATCTAGTAGTTGTTCTAGATAAAGGGAAGACATACAACTCATTCTTTACATGGGATTGTATCTTTCATCTACCTAAAGCAATAGAAAGTGGATGAATGAATCAATAGATGACATCTAGTTTGTAAGGGTATTGGAAAGGTTAGTTTCAACTATAGTACTTGTAGTTAGTTCTCTCCTATGTTTGAGGAAGGAGATATCATAGTGGAACACTCTAAATAGCAATCTAACTAATCTAGTTATCTAGTAGTTGTTCTAGATAAAGGGAAGACATACAACTCATTCTTTACATGGGATTGTATCTTTCATCTACCTAAAGCAATAGAAAGTGGATGAATGAATCAATAGATGACATCTAGTTTGTAAGGGTATTGGAAAGGTTAGTTTCAACTATAGTACTTGTAGTTAGTTCTCTCCTATGTTTGAGGAAGGAGATATCATAGTGGAACACTCTAAATAGCAATCTAACTAATCTAGTTATCTAGTAGTTGTTCTAGATAAAGGGAAGACATACAACTCATTCTTTACATGGGATTGTATCTTTCATCTACCTAAAGCAATAGAAAGTGGATGAATGAATCAATAGATGACATCTAGTTTGTAAGGGTATTGGAAAGGTTAGTTTCAACTATAGTACTTGTAGTTAGTTCTCTCCTATGTTTGAGGAAGGAGATATCATAGTGGAACACTCTAAATAGCAATCTAACTAATCTAGTTATCTAGTAGTTGTTCTAGATAAAGGGAAGACATACAACTCATTCTTTACATGGGATTGTATCTTTCATCTACCTAAAGCAATAGAAAGTGGATGAATGAATCAATAGATGACATCTAGTTTGTAAGGGTATTGGAAAGGTTAGTTTCAACTATAGTACTTGTAGTTAGTTCTCTCCTATGTTTGAGGAAGGAGATATCATAGTGGAACACTCTAAATAGCAATCTAACTAATCTAGTTATCTAGTAGTTGTTCTAGATAAAGGGAAGACATACAACTCATTCTTTACATGGGATTGTATCTTTCATCTACCTAAAGCAATAGAAAGTGGATGAATGAATCAATAGATGACATCTAGTTTGTAAGGGTATTGGAAAGGTTAGTTTCAACTATAGTACTTGTAGTTAGTTCTCTCCTATGTTTGAGGAAGGAGATATCATAGTGGAACACTCTAAATAGCAATCTAACTAATCTAGTTATCTAGTAGTTGTTCTAGATAAAGGGAAGACATACAACTCATTCTTTACATGGGATTGTATCTTTCATCTACCTAAAGCAATAGAAAGTGGATGAATGAATCAATAGATGACATCTAGTTTGTAAGGGTATTGGAAAGGTTAGTTTCAACTATAGTACTTGTAGTTAGTTCTCTCCTATGTTTGAGGAAGGAGATATCATAGTGGAACACTCTAAATAGCAATCTAACTAATCTAGTTATCTAGTAGTTGTTCTAGATAAAGGGAAGACATACAACTCATTCTTTACATGGGATTGTATCTTTCATCTACCTAAAGCAATAGAAAGTGGATGAATGAATCAATAGATGACATCTAGTTTGTAAGGGTATTGGAAAGGTTAGTTTCAACTATAGTACTTGTAGTTAGTTCTCTCCTATGTTTGAGGAAGGAGATATCATAGTGGAACACTCTAAATAGCAATCTAACTAATCTAGTTATCTAGTAGTTGTTCTAGATAAAGGGAAGACATACAACTCATTCTTTACATGGGATTGTATCTTTCATCTACCTAAAGCAATAGAAAGTGGATGAATGAATCAATAGATGACATCTAGTTTGTAAGGGTATTGGAAAGGTTAGTTTCAACTATAGTACTTGTAGTTAGTTCTCTCCTATGTTTGAGGAAGGAGATATCATAGTGGAACACTCTAAATAGCAATCTAACTAATCTAGTTATCTAGTAGTTGTTCTAGATAAAGGGAAGACATACAACTCATTCTTTACATGGGATTGTATCTTTCATCTACCTAAAGCAATAGAAAGTGGATGAATGAATCAATAGATGACATCTAGTTTGTAAGGGTATTGGAAAGGTTAGTTTCAACTATAGTACTTGTAGTTAGTTCTCTCCTATGTTTGAGGAAGGAGATATCATAGTGGAACACTCTAAATAGCAATCTAACTAATCTAGTTATCTAGTAGTTGTTCTAGATAAAGGGAAGACATACAACTCATTCTTTACATGGGATTGTATCTTTCATCTACCTAAAGCAATAGAAAGTGGATGAATGAATCAATAGATGACATCTAGTTTGTAAGGGTATTGGAAAGGTTAGTTTCAACTATAGTACTTGTAGTTAGTTCTCTCCTATGTTTGAGGAAGGAGATATCATAGTGGAACACTCTAAATAGCAATCTAACTAATCTAGTTATCTAGTAGTTGTTCTAGATAAAGGGAAGACATACAACTCATTCTTTACATGGGATTGTATCTTTCATCTACCTAAAGCAATAGAAAGTGGATGAATGAATCAATAGATGACATCTAGTTTGTAAGGGTATTGGAAAGGTTAGTTTCAACTATAGTACTTGTAGTTAGTTCTCTCCTATGTTTGAGGAAGGAGATATCATAGTGGAACACTCTAAATAGCAATCTAACTAATCTAGTTATCTAGTAGTTGTTCTAGATAAAGGGAAGACATACAACTCATTCTTTACATGGGATTGTATCTTTCATCTACCTAAAGCAATAGAAAGTGGATGAATGAATCAATAGATGACATCTAGTTTGTAAGGGTATTGGAAAGGTTAGTTTCAACTATAGTACTTGTAGTTAGTTCTCTCCTATGTTTGAGGAAGGAGATATCATAGTGGAACACTCTAAATAGCAATCTAACTAATCTAGTTATCTAGTAGTTGTTCTAGATAAAGGGAAGACATACAACTCATTCTTTACATGGGATTGTATCTTTCATCTACCTAAAGCAATAGAAAGTGGATGAATGAATCAATAGATGACATCTAGTTTGTAAGGGTATTGGAAAGGTTAGTTTCAACTATAGTACTTGTAGTTAGTTCTCTCCTATGTTTGAGGAAGGAGATATCATAGTGGAACACTCTAAATAGCAATCTAACTAATCTAGTTATCTAGTAGTTGTTCTAGATAAAGGGAAGACATACAACTCATTCTTTACATGGGATTGTATCTTTCATCTACCTAAAGCAATAGAAAGTGGATGAATGAATC
Source organism: Plantago ovata (assembly GCA_028274465.1). Lineage (NCBI taxonomy): Eukaryota > Viridiplantae > Streptophyta > Magnoliopsida > Lamiales > Plantaginaceae > Plantago > Plantago ovata. The sequence continues at coordinate 14,895 of JAHHQI010000792.1, read as the reverse complement.
AATAGATGACATCTAGTTTGTAAGGGTATTGGAAAGGTTAGTTTCAACTATAGTACTTGTAGTTAGTTCTCTCCTATGTTTGAGGAAGGAGATATCATAGTGGAACACTCTAAATAGCAATCTAACTAATCTAGTTATCTAGTAGTTGTTCTAGATAAAGGGAAGACATACAACTCATTCTTTACATGGGATTGTATCTTTCATCTACCTAAAGCAATAGAAAGTGGATGAATGAATCAATAGATGACATCTAGTTTGTAAGGGTATTGGAAAGGTTAGTTTCAACTATAGTACTTGTAGTTAGTTCTCTCCTATGTTTGAGGAAGGAGATATCATAGTGGAACACTCTAAATAGCAATCTAACTAATCTAGTTATCTAGTAGTTGTTCTAGATAAAGGGAAGACATACAACTCATTCTTTACATGGGATTGTATCTTTCATCTACCTAAAGCAATAGAAAGTGGATGAATGAATCAATAGATGACATCTAGTTTGTAAGGGTATTGGAAAGGTTAGTTTCAACTATAGTACTTGTAGTTAGTTCTCTCCTATGTTTGAGGAAGGAGATATCATAGTGGAACACTCTAAATAGCAATCTAACTAATCTAGTTATCTAGTAGTTGTTCTAGATAAAGGGAAGACATACAACTCATTCTTTACATGGGATTGTATCTTTCATCTACCTAAAGCAATAGAAAGTGGATGAATGAATCAATAGATGACATCTAGTTTGTAAGGGTATTGGAAAGGTTAGTTTCAACTATAGTACTTGTAGTTAGTTCTCTCCTATGTTTGAGGAAGGAGATATCATAGTGGAACACTCTAAATAGCAATCTAACTAATCTAGTTATCTAGTAGTTGTTCTAGATAAAGGGAAGACATACAACTCATTCTTTACATGGGATTGTATCTTTCATCTACCTAAAGCAATAGAAAGTGGATGAATGAATCAATAGATGACATCTAGTTTGTAAGGGTATTGGAAAGGTTAGTTTCAACTATAGTACTTGTAGTTAGTTCTCTCCTATGTTTGAGGAAGGAGATATCATAGTGGAACACTCTAAATAGCAATCTAACTAATCTAGTTATCTAGTAGTTGTTCTAGATAAAGGGAAGACATACAACTCATTCTTTACATGGGATTGTATCTTTCATCTACCTAAAGCAATAGAAAGTGGATGAATGAATCAATAGATGACATCTAGTTTGTAAGGGTATTGGAAAGGTTAGTTTCAACTATAGTACTTGTAGTTAGTTCTCTCCTATGTTTGAGGAAGGAGATATCATAGTGGAACACTCTAAATAGCAATCTAACTAATCTAGTTATCTAGTAGTTGTTCTAGATAAAGGGAAGACATACAACTCATTCTTTACATGGGATTGTATCTTTCATCTACCTAAAGCAATAGAAAGTGGATGAATGAATCAATAGATGACATCTAGTTTGTAAGGGTATTGGAAAGGTTAGTTTCAACTATAGTACTTGTAGTTAGTTCTCTCCTATGTTTGAGGAAGGAGATATCATAGTGGAACACTCTAAATAGCAATCTAACTAATCTAGTTATCTAGTAGTTGTTCTAGATAAAGGGAAGACATACAACTCATTCTTTACATGGGATTGTATCTTTCATCTACCTAAAGCAATAGAAAGTGGATGAATGAATCAATAGATGACATCTAGTTTGTAAGGGTATTGGAAAGGTTAGTTTCAACTATAGTACTTGTAGTTAGTTCTCTCCTATGTTTGAGGAAGGAGATATCATAGTGGAACACTCTAAATAGCAATCTAACTAATCTAGTTATCTAGTAGTTGTTCTAGATAAAGGGAAGACATACAACTCATTCTTTACATGGGATTGTATCTTTCATCTACCTAAAGCAATAGAAAGTGGATGAATGAATCAATAGATGACATCTAGTTTGTAAGGGTATTGGAAAGGTTAGTTTCAACTATAGTACTTGTAGTTAGTTCTCTCCTATGTTTGAGGAAGGAGATATCATAGTGGAACACTCTAAATAGCAATCTAACTAATCTAGTTATCTAGTAGTTGTTCTAGATAAAGGGAAGACATACAACTCATTCTTTACATGGGATTGTATCTTTCATCTACCTAAAGCAATAGAAAGTGGATGAATGAATCAATAGATGACATCTAGTTTGTAAGGGTATTGGAAAGGTTAGTTTCAACTATAGTACTTGTAGTTAGTTCTCTCCTATGTTTGAGGAAGGAGATATCATAGTGGAACACTCTAAATAGCAATCTAACTAATCTAGTTATCTAGTAGTTGTTCTAGATAAAGGGAAGACATACAACTCATTCTTTACATGGGATTGTATCTTTCATCTACCTAAAGCAATAGAAAGTGGATGAATGAATCAATAGATGACATCTAGTTTGTAAGGGTATTGGAAAGGTTAGTTTCAACTATAGTACTTGTAGTTAGTTCTCTCCTATGTTTGAGGAAGGAGATATCATAGTGGAACACTCTAAATAGCAATCTAACTAATCTAGTTATCTAGTAGTTGTTCTAGATAAAGGGAAGACATACAACTCATTCTTTACATGGGATTGTATCTTTCATCTACCTAAAGCAATAGAAAGTGGATGAATGAATCAATAGATGACATCTAGTTTGTAAGGGTATTGGAAAGGTTAGTTTCAACTATAGTACTTGTAGTTAGTTCTCTCCTATGTTTGAGGAAGGAGATATCATAGTGGAACACTCTAAATAGCAATCTAACTAATCTAGTTATCTAGTAGTTGTTCTAGATAAAGGGAAGACATACAACTCATTCTTTACATGGGATTGTATCTTTCATCTACCTAAAGCAATAGAAAGTGGATGAATGAATCAATAGATGACATCTAGTTTGTAAGGGTATTGGAAAGGTTAGTTTCAACTATAGTACTTGTAGTTAGTTCTCTCCTATGTTTGAGGAAGGAGATATCATAGTGGAACACTCTAAATAGCAATCTAACTAATCTAGTTATCTAGTAGTTGTTCTAGATAAAGGGAAGACATACAACTCATTCTTTACATGGGATTGTATCTTTCATCTACCTAAAGCAATAGAAAGTGGATGAATGAATCAATAGATGACATCTAGTTTGTAAGGGTATTGGAAAGGTTAGTTTCAACTATAGTACTTGTAGTTAGTTCTCTCCTATGTTTGAGGAAGGAGATATCATAGTGGAACACTCTAAATAGCAATCTAACTAATCTAGTTATCTAGTAGTTGTTCTAGATAAAGGGAAGACATACAACTCATTCTTTACATGGGATTGTATCTTTCATCTACCTAAAGCAATAGAAAGTGGATGAATGAATCAATAGATGACATCTAGTTTGTAAGGGTATTGGAAAGGTTAGTTTCAACTATAGTACTTGTAGTTAGTTCTCTCCTATGTTTGAGGAAGGAGATATCATAGTGGAACACTCTAAATAGCAATCTAACTAATCTAGTTATCTAGTAGTTGTTCTAGATAAAGGGAAGACATACAACTCATTCTTTACATGGGATTGTATCTTTCATCTACCTAAAGCAATAGAAAGTGGATGAATGAATCAATAGATGACATCTAGTTTGTAAGGGTATTGGAAAGGTTAGTTTCAACTATAGTACTTGTAGTTAGTTCTCTCCTATGTTTGAGGAAGGAGATATCATAGTGGAACACTCTAAATAGCAATCTAACTAATCTAGTTATCTAGTAGTTGTTCTAGATAAAGGGAAGACATACAACTCATTCTTTACATGGGATTGTATCTTTCATCTACCTAAAGCAATAGAAAGTGGATGAATGAATCAATAGATGACATCTAGTTTGTAAGGGTATTGGAAAGGTTAGTTTCAACTATAGTACTTGTAGTTAGTTCTCTCCTATGTTTGAGGAAGGAGATATCATAGTGGAACACTCTAAATAGCAATCTAACTAATCTAGTTATCTAGTAGTTGTTCTAGATAAAGGGAAGACATACAACTCATTCTTTACATGGGATTGTATCTTTCATCTACCTAAAGCAATAGAAAGTGGATGAATGAATCAATAGATGACATCTAGTTTGTAAGGGTATTGGAAAGGTTAGTTTCAACTATAGTACTTGTAGTTAGTTCTCTCCTATGTTTGAGGAAGGAGATATCATAGTGGAACACTCTAAATAGCAATCTAACTAATCTAGTTATCTAGTAGTTGTTCTAGATAAAGGGAAGACATACAACTCATTCTTTACATGGGATTGTATCTTTCATCTACCTAAAGCAATAGAAAGTGGATGAATGAATCAATAGATGACATCTAGTTTGTAAGGGTATTGGAAAGGTTAGTTTCAACTATAGTACTTGTAGTTAGTTCTCTCCTATGTTTGAGGAAGGAGATATCATAGTGGAACACTCTAAATAGCAATCTAACTAATCTAGTTATCTAGTAGTTGTTCTAGATAAAGGGAAGACATACAACTCATTCTTTACATGGGATTGTATCTTTCATCTACCTAAAGCAATAGAAAGTGGATGAATGAATCAATAGATGACATCTAGTTTGTAAGGGTATTGGAAAGGTTAGTTTCAACTATAGTACTTGTAGTTAGTTCTCTCCTATGTTTGAGGAAGGAGATATCATAGTGGAACACTCTAAATAGCAATCTAACTAATCTAGTTATCTAGTAGTTGTTCTAGATAAAGGGAAGACATACAACTCATTCTTTACATGGGATTGTATCTTTCATCTACCTAAAGCAATAGAAAGTGGATGAATGAATCAATAGATGACATCTAGTTTGTAAGGGTATTGGAAAGGTTAGTTTCAACTATAGTACTTGTAGTTAGTTCTCTCCTATGTTTGAGGAAGGAGATATCATAGTGGAACACTCTAAATAGCAATCTAACTAATCTAGTTATCTAGTAGTTGTTCTAGATAAAGGGAAGACATACAACTCATTCTTTACATGGGATTGTATCTTTCATCTACCTAAAGCAATAGAAAGTGGATGAATGAATCAATAGATGACATCTAGTTTGTAAGGGTATTGGAAAGGTTAGTTTCAACTATAGTACTTGTAGTTAGTTCTCTCCTATGTTTGAGGAAGGAGATATCATAGTGGAACACTCTAAATAGCAATCTAACTAATCTAGTTATCTAGTAGTTGTTCTAGATAAAGGGAAGACATACAACTCATTCTTTACATGGGATTGTATCTTTCATCTACCTAAAGCAATAGAAAGTGGATGAATGAATCAATAGATGACATCTAGTTTGTAAGGGTATTGGAAAGGTTAGTTTCAACTATAGTACTTGTAGTTAGTTCTCTCCTATGTTTGAGGAAGGAGATATCATAGTGGAACACTCTAAATAGCAATCTAACTAATCTAGTTATCTAGTAGTTGTTCTAGATAAAGGGAAGACATACAACTCATTCTTTACATGGGATTGTATCTTTCATCTACCTAAAGCAATAGAAAGTGGATGAATGAATCAATAGATGACATCTAGTTTGTAAGGGTATTGGAAAGGTTAGTTTCAACTATAGTACTTGTAGTTAGTTCTCTCCTATGTTTGAGGAAGGAGATATCATAGTGGAACACTCTAAATAGCAATCTAACTAATCTAGTTATCTAGTAGTTGTTCTAGATAAAGGGAAGACATACAACTCATTCTTTACATGGGATTGTATCTTTCATCTACCTAAAGCAATAGAAAGTGGATGAATGAATCAATAGATGACATCTAGTTTGTAAGGGTATTGGAAAGGTTAGTTTCAACTATAGTACTTGTAGTTAGTTCTCTCCTATGTTTGAGGAAGGAGATATCATAGTGGAACACTCTAAATAGCAATCTAACTAATCTAGTTATCTAGTAGTTGTTCTAGATAAAGGGAAGACATACAACTCATTCTTTACATGGGATTGTATCTTTCATCTACCTAAAGCAATAGAAAGTGGATGAATGAATCAATAGATGACATCTAGTTTGTAAGGGTATTGGAAAGGTTAGTTTCAACTATAGTACTTGTAGTTAGTTCTCTCCTATGTTTGAGGAAGGAGATATCATAGTGGAACACTCTAAATAGCAATCTAACTAATCTAGTTATCTAGTAGTTGTTCTAGATAAAGGGAAGACATACAACTCATTCTTTACATGGGATTGTATCTTTCATCTACCTAAAGCAATAGAAAGTGGATGAATGAATCAATAGATGACATCTAGTTTGTAAGGGTATTGGAAAGGTTAGTTTCAACTATAGTACTTGTAGTTAGTTCTCTCCTATGTTTGAGGAAGGAGATATCATAGTGGAACACTCTAAATAGCAATCTAACTAATCTAGTTATCTAGTAGTTGTTCTAGATAAAGGGAAGACATACAACTCATTCTTTACATGGGATTGTATCTTTCATCTACCTAAAGCAATAGAAAGTGGATGAATGAATCAATAGATGACATCTAGTTTGTAAGGGTATTGGAAAGGTTAGTTTCAACTATAGTACTTGTAGTTAGTTCTCTCCTATGTTTGAGGAAGGAGATATCATAGTGGAACACTCTAAATAGCAATCTAACTAATCTAGTTATCTAGTAGTTGTTCTAGATAAAGGGAAGACATACAACTCATTCTTTACATGGGATTGTATCTTTCATCTACCTAAAGCAATAGAAAGTGGATGAATGAATCAATAGATGACATCTAGTTTGTAAGGGTATTGGAAAGGTTAGTTTCAACTATAGTACTTGTAGTTAGTTCTCTCCTATGTTTGAGGAAGGAGATATCATAGTGGAACACTCTAAATAGCAATCTAACTAATCTAGTTATCTAGTAGTTGTTCTAGATAAAGGGAAGACATACAACTCATTCTTTACATGGGATTGTATCTTTCATCTACCTAAAGCAATAGAAAGTGGATGAATGAATCAATAGATGACATCTAGTTTGTAAGGGTATTGGAAAGGTTAGTTTCAACTATAGTACTTGTAGTTAGTTCTCTCCTATGTTTGAGGAAGGAGATATCATAGTGGAACACTCTAAATAGCAATCTAACTAATCTAGTTATCTAGTAGTTGTTCTAGATAAAGGGAAGACATACAACTCATTCTTTACATGGGATTGTATCTTTCATCTACCTAAAGCAATAGAAAGTGGATGAATGAATCAATAGATGACATCTAGTTTGTAAGGGTATTGGAAAGGTTAGTTTCAACTATAGTACTTGTAGTTAGTTCTCTCCTATGTTTGAGGAAGGAGATATCATAGTGGAACACTCTAAATAGCAATCTAACTAATCTAGTTATCTAGTAGTTGTTCTAGATAAAGGGAAGACATACAACTCATTCTTTACATGGGATTGTATCTTTCATCTACCTAAAGCAATAGAAAGTGGATGAATGAATCAATAGATGACATCTAGTTTGTAAGGGTATTGGAAAGGTTAGTTTCAACTATAGTACTTGTAGTTAGTTCTCTCCTATGTTTGAGGAAGGAGATATCATAGTGGAACACTCTAAATAGCAATCTAACTAATCTAGTTATCTAGTAGTTGTTCTAGATAAAGGGAAGACATACAACTCATTCTTTACATGGGATTGTATCTTTCATCTACCTAAAGCAATAGAAAGTGGATGAATGAATCAATAGATGACATCTAGTTTGTAAGGGTATTGGAAAGGTTAGTTTCAACTATAGTACTTGTAGTTAGTTCTCTCCTATGTTTGAGGAAGGAGATATCATAGTGGAACACTCTAAATAGCAATCTAACTAATCTAGTTATCTAGTAGTTGTTCTAGATAAAGGGAAGACATACAACTCATTCTTTACATGGGATTGTATCTTTCATCTACCTAAAGCAATAGAAAGTGGATGAATGAATCAATAGATGACATCTAGTTTGTAAGGGTATTGGAAAGGTTAGTTTCAACTATAGTACTTGTAGTTAGTTCTCTCCTATGTTTGAGGAAGGAGATATCATAGTGGAACACTCTAAATAGCAATCTAACTAATCTAGTTATCTAGTAGTTGTTCTAGATAAAGGGAAGACATACAACTCATTCTTTACATGGGATTGTATCTTTCATCTACCTAAAGCAATAGAAAGTGGATGAATGAATCAATAGATGACATCTAGTTTGTAAGGGTATTGGAAAGGTTAGTTTCAACTATAGTACTTGTAGTTAGTTCTCTCCTATGTTTGAGGAAGGAGATATCATAGTGGAACACTCTAAATAGCAATCTAACTAATCTAGTTATCTAGTAGTTGTTCTAGATAAAGGGAAGACATACAACTCATTCTTTACATGGGATTGTATCTTTCATCTACCTAAAGCAATAGAAAGTGGATGAATGAATCAATAGATGACATCTAGTTTGTAAGGGTATTGGAAAGGTTAGTTTCAACTATAGTACTTGTAGTTAGTTCTCTCCTATGTTTGAGGAAGGAGATATCATAGTGGAACACTCTAAATAGCAATCTAACTAATCTAGTTATCTAGTAGTTGTTCTAGATAAAGGGAAGACATACAACTCATTCTTTACATGGGATTGTATCTTTCATCTACCTAAAGCAATAGAAAGTGGATGAATGAATCAATAGATGACATCTAGTTTGTAAGGGTATTGGAAAGGTTAGTTTCAACTATAGTACTTGTAGTTAGTTCTCTCCTATGTTTGAGGAAGGAGATATCATAGTGGAACACTCTAAATAGCAATCTAACTAATCTAGTTATCTAGTAGTTGTTCTAGATAAAGGGAAGACATACAACTCATTCTTTACATGGGATTGTATCTTTCATCTACCTAAAGCAATAGAAAGTGGATGAATGAATCAATAGATGACATCTAGTTTGTAAGGGTATTGGAAAGGTTAGTTTCAACTATAGTACTTGTAGTTAGTTCTCTCCTATGTTTGAGGAAGGAGATATCATAGTGGAACACTCTAAATAGCAATCTAACTAATCTAGTTATCTAGTAGTTGTTCTAGATAAAGGGAAGACATACAACTCATTCTTTACATGGGATTGTATCTTTCATCTACCTAAAGCAATAGAAAGTGGATGAATGAATCAATAGATGACATCTAGTTTGTAAGGGTATTGGAAAGGTTAGTTTCAACTATAGTACTTGTAGTTAGTTCTCTCCTATGTTTGAGGAAGGAGATATCATAGTGGAACACTCTAAATAGCAATCTAACTAATCTAGTTATCTAGTAGTTGTTCTAGATAAAGGGAAGACATACAACTCATTCTTTACATGGGATTGTATCTTTCATCTACCTAAAGCAATAGAAAGTGGATGAATGAATCAATAGATGACATCTAGTTTGTAAGGGTATTGGAAAGGTTAGTTTCAACTATAGTACTTGTAGTTAGTTCTCTCCTATGTTTGAGGAAGGAGATATCATAGTGGAACACTCTAAATAGCAATCTAACTAATCTAGTTATCTAGTAGTTGTTCTAGATAAAGGGAAGACATACAACTCATTCTTTACATGGGATTGTATCTTTCATCTACCTAAAGCAATAGAAAGTGGATGAATGAATCAATAGATGACATCTAGTTTGTAAGGGTATTGGAAAGGTTAGTTTCAACTATAGTACTTGTAGTTAGTTCTCTCCTATGTTTGAGGAAGGAGATATCATAGTGGAACACTCTAAATAGCAATCTAACTAATCTAGTTATCTAGTAGTTGTTCTAGATAAAGGGAAGACATACAACTCATTCTTTACATGGGATTGTATCTTTCATCTACCTAAAGCAATAGAAAGTGGATGAATGAATCAATAGATGACATCTAGTTTGTAAGGGTATTGGAAAGGTTAGTTTCAACTATAGTACTTGTAGTTAGTTCTCTCCTATGTTTGAGGAAGGAGATATCATAGTGGAACACTCTAAATAGCAATCTAACTAATCTAGTTATCTAGTAGTTGTTCTAGATAAAGGGAAGACATACAACTCATTCTTTACATGGGATTGTATCTTTCATCTACCTAAAGCAATAGAAAGTGGATGAATGAATCAATAGATGACATCTAGTTTGTAAGGGTATTGGAAAGGTTAGTTTCAACTATAGTACTTGTAGTTAGTTCTCTCCTATGTTTGAGGAAGGAGATATCATAGTGGAACACTCTAAATAGCAATCTAACTAATCTAGTTATCTAGTAGTTGTTCTAGATAAAGGGAAGACATACAACTCATTCTTTACATGGGATTGTATCTTTCATCTACCTAAAGCAATAGAAAGTGGATGAATGAATCAATAGATGACATCTAGTTTGTAAGGGTATTGGAAAGGTTAGTTTCAACTATAGTACTTGTAGTTAGTTCTCTCCTATGTTTGAGGAAGGAGATATCATAGTGGAACACTCTAAATAGCAATCTAACTAATCTAGTTATCTAGTAGTTGTTCTAGATAAAGGGAAGACATACAACTCATTCTTTACATGGGATTGTATCTTTCATCTACCTAAAGCAATAGAAAGTGGATGAATGAATCAATAGATGACATCTAGTTTGTAAGGGTATTGGAAAGGTTAGTTTCAACTATAGTACTTGTAGTTAGTTCTCTCCTATGTTTGAGGAAGGAGATATCATAGTGGAACACTCTAAATAGCAATCTAACTAATCTAGTTATCTAGTAGTTGTTCTAGATAAAGGGAAGACATACAACTCATTCTTTACATGGGATTGTATCTTTCATCTACCTAAAGCAATAGAAAGTGGATGAATGAATCAATAGATGACATCTAGTTTGTAAGGGTATTGGAAAGGTTAGTTTCAACTATAGTACTTGTAGTTAGTTCTCTCCTATGTTTGAGGAAGGAGATATCATAGTGGAACACTCTAAATAGCAATCTAACTAATCTAGTTATCTAGTAGTTGTTCTAGATAAAGGGAAGACATACAACTCATTCTTTACATGGGATTGTATCTTTCATCTACCTAAAGCAATAGAAAGTGGATGAATGAATCAATAGATGACATCTAGTTTGTAAGGGTATTGGAAAGGTTAGTTTCAACTATAGTACTTGTAGTTAGTTCTCTCCTATGTTTGAGGAAGGAGATATCATAGTGGAACACTCTAAATAGCAATCTAACTAATCTAGTTATCTAGTAGTTGTTCTAGATAAAGGGAAGACATACAACTCATTCTTTACATGGGATTGTATCTTTCATCTACCTAAAGCAATAGAAAGTGGATGAATGAATCAATAGATGACATCTAGTTTGTAAGGGTATTGGAAAGGTTAGTTTCAACTATAGTACTTGTAGTTAGTTCTCTCCTATGTTTGAGGAAGGAGATATCATAGTGGAACACTCTAAATAGCAATCTAACTAATCTAGTTATCTAGTAGTTGTTCTAGATAAAGGGAAGACATACAACTCATTCTTTACATGGGATTGTATCTTTCATCTACCTAAAGCAATAGAAAGTGGATGAATGAATCAATAGATGACATCTAGTTTGTAAGGGTATTGGAAAGGTTAGTTTCAACTATAGTACTTGTAGTTAGTTCTCTCCTATGTTTGAGGAAGGAGATATCATAGTGGAACACTCTAAATAGCAATCTAACTAATCTAGTTATCTAGTAGTTGTTCTAGATAAAGGGAAGACATACAACTCATTCTTTACATGGGATTGTATCTTTCATCTACCTAAAGCAATAGAAAGTGGATGAATGAATCAATAGATGACATCTAGTTTGTAAGGGTATTGGAAAGGTTAGTTTCAACTATAGTACTTGTAGTTAGTTCTCTCCTATGTTTGAGGAAGGAGATATCATAGTGGAACACTCTAAATAGCAATCTAACTAATCTAGTTATCTAGTAGTTGTTCTAGATAAAGGGAAGACATACAACTCATTCTTTACATGGGATTGTATCTTTCATCTACCTAAAGCAATAGAAAGTGGATGAATGAATCAATAGATGACATCTAGTTTGTAAGGGTATTGGAAAGGTTAGTTTCAACTATAGTACTTGTAGTTAGTTCTCTCCTATGTTTGAGGAAGGAGATATCATAGTGGAACACTCTAAATAGCAATCTAACTAATCTAGTTATCTAGTAGTTGTTCTAGATAAAGGGAAGACATACAACTCATTCTTTACATGGGATTGTATCTTTCATCTACCTAAAGCAATAGAAAGTGGATGAATGAATCAATAGATGACATCTAGTTTGTAAGGGTATTGGAAAGGTTAGTTTCAACTATAGTACTTGTAGTTAGTTCTCTCCTATGTTTGAGGAAGGAGATATCATAGTGGAACACTCTAAATAGCAATCTAACTAATCTAGTTATCTAGTAGTTGTTCTAGATAAAGGGAAGACATACAACTCATTCTTTACATGGGATTGTATCTTTCATCTACCTAAAGCAATAGAAAGTGGATGAATGAATCAATAGATGACATCTAGTTTGTAAGGGTATTGGAAAGGTTAGTTTCAACTATAGTACTTGTAGTTAGTTCTCTCCTATGTTTGAGGAAGGAGATATCATAGTGGAACACTCTAAATAGCAATCTAACTAATCTAGTTATCTAGTAGTTGTTCTAGATAAAGGGAAGACATACAACTCATTCTTTACATGGGATTGTATCTTTCATCTACCTAAAGCAATAGAAAGTGGATGAATGAATCAATAGATGACATCTAGTTTGTAAGGGTATTGGAAAGGTTAGTTTCAACTATAGTACTTGTAGTTAGTTCTCTCCTATGTTTGAGGAAGGAGATATCATAGTGGAACACTCTAAATAGCAATCTAACTAATCTAGTTATCTAGTAGTTGTTCTAGATAAAGGGAAGACATACAACTCATTCTTTACATGGGATTGTATCTTTCATCTACCTAAAGCAATAGAAAGTGGATGAATGAATCAATAGATGACATCTAGTTTGTAAGGGTATTGGAAAGGTTAGTTTCAACTATAGTACTTGTAGTTAGTTCTCTCCTATGTTTGAGGAAGGAGATATCATAGTGGAACACTCTAAATAGCAATCTAACTAATCTAGTTATCTAGTAGTTGTTCTAGATAAAGGGAAGACATACAACTCATTCTTTACATGGGATTGTATCTTTCATCTACCTAAAGCAATAGAAAGTGGATGAATGAATCAATAGATGACATCTAGTTTGTAAGGGTATTGGAAAGGTTAGTTTCAACTATAGTACTTGTAGTTAGTTCTCTCCTATGTTTGAGGAAGGAGATATCATAGTGGAACACTCTAAATAGCAATCTAACTAATCTAGTTATCTAGTAGTTGTTCTAGATAAAGGGAAGACATACAACTCATTCTTTACATGGGATTGTATCTTTCATCTACCTAAAGCAATAGAAAGTGGATGAATGAATCAATAGATGACATCTAGTTTGTAAGGGTATTGGAAAGGTTAGTTTCAACTATAGTACTTGTAGTTAGTTCTCTCCTATGTTTGAGGAAGGAGATATCATAGTGGAACACTCTAAATAGCAATCTAACTAATCTAGTTATCTAGTAGTTGTTCTAGATAAAGGGAAGACATACAACTCATTCTTTACATGGGATTGTATCTTTCATCTACCTAAAGCAATAGAAAGTGGATGAATGAATCAATAGATGACATCTAGTTTGTAAGGGTATTGGAAAGGTTAGTTTCAACTATAGTACTTGTAGTTAGTTCTCTCCTATGTTTGAGGAAGGAGATATCATAGTGGAACACTCTAAATAGCAATCTAACTAATCTAGTTATCTAGTAGTTGTTCTAGATAAAGGGAAGACATACAACTCATTCTTTACATGGGATTGTATCTTTCATCTACCTAAAGCAATAGAAAGTGGATGAATGAATCAATAGATGACATCTAGTTTGTAAGGGTATTGGAAAGGTTAGTTTCAACTATAGTACTTGTAGTTAGTTCTCTCCTATGTTTGAGGAAGGAGATATCATAGTGGAACACTCTAAATAGCAATCTAACTAATCTAGTTATCTAGTAGTTGTTCTAGATAAAGGGAAGACATACAACTCATTCTTTACATGGGATTGTATCTTTCATCTACCTAAAGCAATAGAAAGTGGATGAATGAATCAATAGATGACATCTAGTTTGTAAGGGTATTGGAAAGGTTAGTTTCAACTATAGTACTTGTAGTTAGTTCTCTCCTATGTTTGAGGAAGGAGATATCATAGTGGAACACTCTAAATAGCAATCTAACTAATCTAGTTATCTAGTAGTTGTTCTAGATAAAGGGAAGACATACAACTCATTCTTTACATGGGATTGTATCTTTCATCTACCTAAAGCAATAGAAAGTGGATGAATGAATCAATAGATGACATCTAGTTTGTAAGGGTATTGGAAAGGTTAGTTTCAACTATAGTACTTGTAGTTAGTTCTCTCCTATGTTTGAGGAAGGAGATATCATAGTGGAACACTCTAAATAGCAATCTAACTAATCTAGTTATCTAGTAGTTGTTCTAGATAAAGGGAAGACATACAACTCATTCTTTACATGGGATTGTATCTTTCATCTACCTAAAGCAATAGAAAGTGGATGAATGAATCAATAGATGACATCTAGTTTGTAAGGGTATTGGAAAGGTTAGTTTCAACTATAGTACTTGTAGTTAGTTCTCTCCTATGTTTGAGGAAGGAGATATCATAGTGGAACACTCTAAATAGCAATCTAACTAATCTAGTTATCTAGTAGTTGTTCTAGATAAAGGGAAGACATACAACTCATTCTTTACATGGGATTGTATCTTTCATCTACCTAAAGCAATAGAAAGTGGATGAATGAATCAATAGATGACATCTAGTTTGTAAGGGTATTGGAAAGGTTAGTTTCAACTATAGTACTTGTAGTTAGTTCTCTCCTATGTTTGAGGAAGGAGATATCATAGTGGAACACTCTAAATAGCAATCTAACTAATCTAGTTATC
>JAHHQI010000791.1:0-17525 GCA_028274465.1 Plantago ovata | reverse complement strand
ATCGTATGCTCCATCTATATGAATTTGTTTTGAGTCTTTCTCGCTTGGCTTGTCACATTTATGTATTGCACTTAGTTACGCCTGGTAGTCCGACATCACTTAGTGGTGTTTTCCTCTACTGCGGTTTCACGAAGGCCTTTATGATAGGGATGATGCATGTTAGGGTCTTATGGTTGTTTTCCCGAGTAATTAGTACCAAGAGCAACAAGTCTTCACCATGCTTTGAGATTGCTAAATGCCAGGAAGGAGGTAGTGTGAGGTGGTTGTGATCCTTTGTTTATAACATATCTTCCGAATAGGTTGGAGAGGGGGGTAACAACATCACATGATAATTCATACCTCTCGTCTGACGAGGATAGCCTAGAAATATACTTTGACCCCTTGGCATCTAACTTATCAGTGAGCATCAATTTGACTATCGCAAGACAGCCCCAAGGTCTAAGATAGCCCAGTGAGGGCTTCTTTCCCTTCCATAACTCATAAGGAGTTTTCTCCACTGATTTGATGGTACACGGTTCAGAATGTTGATTGTAGTTTGTAGCGCATATCCCCATAAATATTTTAGAAGAGTCGAGAATCCATCATTGATCTCACCATGTCTAGCAGGGTTCGATTCCTCTCTCAGACACACCATTTAGTTGTGGTTTCCAGGAGAGGTCCATTGCGATTGAATTCCATTCTCCTTCAATAGTCGATAAATTCTTCACTAAGGTATTCACCTCTTCGATCTGATCGAGAGTGACTATCCTTAGGTTCAATTCATTCTCGACCTCATTCCTAAACTCCTTGAATTTCTCAAAGATCTCAGATTTATTCCTCATAAGATAAATATATCCATACCTTGAGAAATCGTCAGTAAAGGTAACGAAGTAAGATAACCTCCACGTGCTTGGACTTTAAAAGGTCCACATACATCGGTATGTATGAGCTCTAAGCAGCGAGTGGCACGAACACCTTGTCAACAAAGGGTTTGTTCGTCATCTTACCCTTACATATGATTCGCATGTACCATATGATCAAATCAAATGGTTCTAAGTAGTCCAATTTCATTAGTCTTTGAATCCGTGTTTCATTGATATGGCCAAGCCGACAATGCCATAGATAAGATGGATTATTCTTCCTACTTGAAGACGGTTGTTTGTTATGTATTTGAAATAAAGGTAGACTACTTTGCAAAATATATAAACCATTCACTAAGCGAGCTTTTCCATAATACTGGTCATTTAGCGAAAAATAACAAGTATTATTAGCAAAAACGAAAGGAAAACCCAAATTGTCCAACAATGGAATGGAAAGAATATTTCTGACAATGGATGGAACAAAATAAACGTTATCAAGTTCTAAACATTGTCCTGATGGTAAATCTATCTTGCAGCGTCCAACGCGTTTGACTTCAATTGGATTGCCGTTCCCAACATGCAAGTCGATTTCACCTTGCTTGACTAGCCTGTGTTCAATTAGCCCCTGCACATTATTACAAATGTGTGAGCCACAAGCTGTATCTAATATCCAACCATTGGAGTCAAAAGTAGTCATGTTCATTTCAATAACAAACATACCTGAGCTAGAAGCCGGCGGCTTCTTAGCTTGATCTGCCCTTAGCTTAGGGTAATCTTTCTTCCAATGGCCCTTGAGTTTGCAATAGAGACAAATCTCCATCCTAAGTCGAAACTTAGCTATCTTACGATTGCGTGCATTCTTGCCACCCTTGTTCCTTTTGGGTCTACGATTGACCCTTAGAAACTCGTTGGCAATAGGTCTCTCAGCAATCGACTCTGTTGCTGCCCCGACTTCGGGATTCTGAATAGATTGCAACAATCTCTGCACGATCAAGATAATGGAAGCCTTAGCTTCTAGCTCCAAGCCATATCCAAGAAGTTGAAAGAGAAATCAATCAGTGACTTGACTTGTTCAGGCGACATCTCTTCTGTCCCAAGTCTTTGGATAAGCATGATCTTGATAGCTTCGAACCCTTCACACATCCTTGGAGTATCCAAGAATGAGGAGAGATATCTCACAATCTCATATGGTTCCTTGTCTCGACATGGTCCAACCATATTGTCAGACATTGCATTCAGTAACAAATTATTTACAAACTCGGCCCTTTCCAATGACATTTCATAATAACAATCATAGGTTGTCGTAGTCAATTCAGTGGGAGGTGGAGGGATACGTTCGTCTAACACATACTCAACCTCGTTGTGCCATAGCACCTTTCGTACCTCATGGATCCAATCCACGTAGTTTGGTCCTGTTAGCTTTTGCAACTCCAAGTTGGCAATGAGCTCGGAGGACGGTATAGCCATTTTTGTTTTCCTAAGGAGAAATAGTATAGACCGAAAATAATAAATCAACTATTGAAATACTATTTCTAAATACACAGTCAACATAACTAAACAACAAGGTCTTTTAGCTATTTAGCTTCCACTATTTTCACATATGATTGCCCCCAAAAAAACATACGGGTAATGTCCAACAAGTTACCGTAGTGGTCAAGATCCAAATCCATAGTATGCTATACTCCAACGGGGGCTGGTCGCATAACATAATATGACCGGTAGGACTATCCAATTGCGTCACGCAACTCTTGGGTGTTAAATCTAATTTAACCTGATGCTCTACATATTGTACCTATCGAGGTCACTAGATACAATATGAAGTAAGTTATAACCATAGGCTTACTCTAATCTGACGATCACTGCGAGTCTGCAAGACGAGGTCGCCAATACAGGGAAACGCAATGAAAGTTCAGAATTAAAGCACCCCATGGGAAACATCTCAGAAACACATACGCATACATATTTCTACACTTATATTGGTTGGGGCTTGTAGCTTGAGGGTTGTTATCAGTCATCTACAAACAAATAAGGGCGCCGCCTACCCATCATGCATGAGCGGTCTACACGTAATGGATGTCGCCTATCCATTCTAGTTCTAAACACGGTCAAGCACATAATGGGCGCCGCCTACCCATACATAAAAATATGCGGTCCGACAAATAAGAGGGCGCCGCCTACCCTCGCATGCATAGCGGTCGAACGGAAAGTAAAATACATGGTATTTAAACATGCATTGTCAAACAATAGCATATTGAGAAAACAACGAATAGTAGCCTATGTAGATGCCAAATGACTTCATAATTTCATTATGAAAATTATAATCCCATACTTATAATCTCTATGAAAAATTGAAAATTTGGACTAGATTGAAAAATCAAAAATTCTATTGACCAGGTAGCAATTTTCGAAAACCCGAAGGACTCAATTGTAATTTTCAAAACCTTGGAGGTGTTAAATTTAAAATTAAAAGTAGAAAGACTTATTTGTAATAAATAATAAATTGATAAATCACAAATAAGCCCTGTTGAAGGGTAATTCGTGTTTCTTTCTAAGTTCGCAGTGAGTCGCTAATCTAAGTTATTCCAGTTCTTCTTCTTGTATTATTCCTCTAGGATAGGTAGTGAACCTTCTTGTAGCTTCCTCGTACCTGAAATATACTGGAGAGGGGGGGTTAGTGTCTCTTGCCCGGTCTATAAGATATCAGACCGGAGTGACGACTTTACGAGTAGGGAGCTGTGAGCCTTCCCTAGTACGAGTAGTAAATCTGGTGGTTCAGAGGTATTAATGCTTACTGTTGAGAAGTGAATGAAGCCTTTATATACTTGTGGACTAAATGTCCAGGTCGCGTAGGATCACGACACGTGTACGACTGAGATTGAGGCCTTCCTCGGCCCAAGCCCATTAGGGAGGTCCATGGGCCTTGGCCCAAGGGAGCAACCATGGCTGGTCGCTCAGGGTCCTCGTGTCTTCCTTGTACGTAGGAGGTGCGAGTAGTGTCCTGCCCAGTTTCTCTCAAGGAGCGTTACCTTGACGTAAGGTCCTCCTCGAGCCATAGGGATGCTCATTGAGCTCAATGGCTGCTTTGTCCTTGTGATGAGCTTATTTTGAGGGTTGGCCTCCTAGTGATGTCGGACCTTATGTTGGTCGAACCACACCTTAGTGACATACTTAGGTGTGGTCGCGCCCCTTGAGGGACGGCCTATGATGCTTTGTCGCGCTCTTAGACCGCTCCAGTTCGTACATGCGGACTGGACATATTTCAACACTAACATATGTCCTCCTAGTTTCCAAGTATATTTGTAGAAGATAGTTGAAGAACTATGTTGAAGTATAGGTCGAGCAGAGTCTCGACTAGTAGTGGGCGAAAAAAGATTTCCGTATTCGCACCTTGGTATTTCCCTCCTCCTATCTCTCCCTCCCCCCCCCCTTTTTATAGGGTGCGAGCAGACTTTGCTCGGACCTTATGAAAAGAGGTATATTTGCTGGGTAGAGATTGGATCCGGGTAAGTATTCCTTGGTGGAGTGGAATGACTTCTCACCGCTTTTTTCTTGCGAATTATCTCGAGGAGAGATAATTCTGAGAGTGGAATGGAATGACTGCTTGCCGCTTTTTCCTTGCAAATTATCTCGAGGAGAGATAATTCTGAGAGTGGAATGGAATGACTGCTTGCCGCTTTTTTCTTGCAAATTATCTCGAGGAGAGATAATTCTGAGAGTGGCTCCTCGATCCATCATAATGTATCCGTTGATTTTGTCTTGCCATCCTTTTTATATGCGGAATCTCGAGGAGGGATGCTTTTGAGGGTCGCTCTTCGATAAGGTCGTCGCTCTGTACCTAATCCAAGTGGTGCGGTACTCGCGCTACGAATTACCTGGTGTGGTTAGTGCGTCCGAGCTCTAGCGGGAGCGTGGAGGGTAAAATAGGGAATTCGCCAGGCGGCCGTGATCTGGGCCGTTGATAATGGCCACGTGGTCGATCCGGATGGAGCGAGGGCATGCATCGATTCGTATCCCCGAGATACCCTCCTATAAATAGATCGATACTCGGTCATTCCGCACTTTCGCAATCCGAACATTCAGAGCAAAAAAGAGAGTGCGAGGAGCATATTTGAGCGATCGACGAGCAAGGTGATCGAGACAAGCGTAGCGCGAGGAATAGTTTCCGACGTCCAGAACCTGATTTTCAGGCGAACTTTCAACTTTTCCGGCTTTCTTTCCGGCTTCCAACCTTTACCAACTTAACAACAAGTAAGTTTCCGATTACTTGCCTTTAATTACTTCCCTTTTTGCTTGCATTTTTCTACTCTTTTGCTTTCGGTTTCGCCCTTTGCTTTCGGTTTAGCTCTTTATATTTCTTCCCCTGTTTGTTGCCTGAATCTCTGCCGGTGGGCGGCGGCCTAAGAACGGCCTTGGACTTAAAAAAACCGTAAAGTGACCATTGTAATCATATGCCTTAATCCAATCAATTGACTCGCATGGCCGTAGAAGTAATTCCCCCTTACGCCTTTTTATTTTGCTGTAAACCCCCTATTGCCTCCTCCTTAGCGTATGTCCGTAACTTTACTGTAGGAGCCTTTTGTTTTTTCGAGCGGTTGGTCGCTCGTATACTCCTCGATTTACTTGTTAGCATGCTCGCTCTCCTGCTTATATACATGTTCGTATGCTCGTCTGCTCGCTCTTGTTTGTTTATCTGCATGCTTGGCTCCTCGCTGTTTCGAGCGGTTGGTCGCTCCGTAGTATAACTTCTTGTATCTCTTTTTTGCACTATCTTTGAGATTTTTGTCCGTTCGGGAGGTCGAACATAATGAATATACCTAAAAGGACTCTCGGACTATCACAAACCATCCTAATTATGCTTTGCCCACCTTTAGGATGTCCGAGAGGAGCGACGACAGTCAGAACCAGTCGGCCGCCGGAGAGTATGGGAGCGACCATACTACGTCGCCTGATACGTCAGACGTATCGGTGACTTTTCTAGACGATACGATGGAGCAAGCTGCCGACGAGCCCCCAGTTGAGCATGGTGGCGAGGAGGTGGCATCCGCAGGTGAAGAAGGCGGCGACGCTAATGTCGAGGAGGGAGATGTAGATACAGAGAGCGAGGAAGATTTGTATCAGCTGGGGAGCCGTAAGAAGCGTCGTACCGAAGATGATGACTTCATCGATGATCGGACCGAGGCGGAAGGTGGTCCTTCAAAACCTGGGGTGTCCGCGGAGCTGATCACTCGCGCCGCCCAAGTACATGGTCACAACTACGGGGCGGTTAGTGTGGTCCCTCCTGCTGAAATCAGGATCGAGGACATGGACGATACTGAGAGGCCGGAGTTAGCTTAGTCGCTTTATGAGGAAGGTGAGCACTCGGTCCAACGAGGAAAGGGCCCAATTCCAGTGCAGATCATCGATAGCGATGAGACTGAAGAGGAGAGCGATGGGGATGATGATGCTACCTCTCCTCGGACTAGTCCCCCGCCGAAGAGGGTCAGGTTCCCCCCTCAAACTACTAGGAGGGCCGTTGTTACCGATGAGGAGGAGGAGGTTCCCTTGGCGATCGGAGATGCTAACCGGGATGAAGCTGGTCCGAGCACTATGTCTCCTTCCTTCTCGGAGATGCAAAGACGAGCGATCAGAGATGCGGACAGATACGCGCGCGAGGAGGAGACCAGCTATCATTCGATAGACCCGACAACCATAGACTTTTCCTTTCCGAGTGAGACTCGAGCACCTCATCCGCTCGAGGAGCAGGAATACAACATGCGCCTTGCACAGATAGCCGCTGATGCCAAGAAGGCAAAAAAGAGAGCGAGCAAGCGCTCTCGCTCTGGCAAGAATAAAAAGGCCAAGGCTGTCGAGGAGCCTGAGCCTAAGTCCACCAAGGCCGCTGAAAAGAAGTTCACCAAGAGTGCTCGCACGGTAGATCTCCCCGATCCGCAGGGTGAGAAGAACGAGGATGGTATCATCCCGACCACCGCTTCAACTGTTAAGGTCGAGGAGGTTACTACTCTAAGATGGAAGTATACTCTTCCTGAGAGTAAGTTCGACATCCTCGTGCCCAAGGAGGACCAGACCTTTTACAACGCTCCGCCTGGGTATATGGCCGTTCACTGTCTAAGCCTGGATCGAGGATGGATACTTCCATTCTGTGATGCTTTCCGCGACATCTTCAATACTTTGGGGATCGCTCCTTGGCAACTAGTGCCGAGTGCCTTCGGGACTTTGGTCTGCTTTGGAGTCTTTTGCATGAAGAGAGGGATCGAGCTGAACTTTCACAACTTCAACCAACTGTTCCGAGTCTCGATGAGCTCCGGGAACAAGTACTTCTATTACTTTAATGCTCGACCAGGACTGGGTTTCATCATGGACGCTCCCAGCTCCTCGGGTTACAAGTGGTTCCATAGGTACTTCTACATCAAGAAGAAGAAGCTACCTAATATGAGCGAGGAAGAGGCGGAGTGGGGAGTACCGAAGCTGATGTTTAGGAGAAAGATCGCCGATAAGCATCCCCTGCCCGAGGAGTCCGATCCTTGGGTCATGGAGCTCGACGAGCAGAATCGGGGACCCCATCCCGAGAAGTACTTCTACTGGGGATTAGTCCTCCACCCACTCCCGTTCTTGGCGGGCCTTTCGCCCTACTCGTACACGGGCTATATCGGGAACCGATATACAAAGAACGTCATCTTCGGTAAGCTAGAAAAATAGCTTTTATACTTGTGTTTTTTCTTTGCTTGCCTTGCTTGTTTGGAGTATGTTCTCGCTTTTTTCCTTTCCTCTTCGATTCTTATGCTCCTCGATCGTACTAACTTGTGCTTTTATTTTGCAGCCTATTGGTTCCAGTGGATAATATCGAAGACTCTAGCCACGAAGGAGGAGCAAAGGAGGAAGCAAAGGCTAGAGAATAAGGAGACCAAGATACTCGGTTCTCTCAACCTGACCCCTCCCCAGAACGCTGCGCATCACCGGGATGCTCTGGTGCAAGAGGGGCTCGAGACAAGGGAGAACCCCGTGGAGGCAATAAAGAGGGCCGAGGAGGAGGCGGCAGCGAAGAAGGCTAAGGAGGCCAAAGAGGCCGAGGAGGAGGCACGCAATACCATCGAGGCCGAGAAGAGGCCCGAGAAGCCGGTGGCCAAGAAGGGCGCGAGGAAGCTCACTCTTGGAGGAAACTGTTAGGAAACTTGTAATTTTGATGAGCAATTAACCATGCTAAATTAAGAACAGTCCAGTAACTAGTACTCTCAAGGTCCATAGGATTTTAGAATTTTTTTAAGGACATTGTAAAAGAGGAACGTTTGCTGATGACTTAGATAGGTGTTAGATAAGTTTTTATCTTGGTGGATGACGTACTTTAATTTCTGAAAAGAAATTAATCTATTGACACTTTAGCGTATGATGTATTTTATTTTCTGAAAAGAAAATATCTTATTGATGCTTAGCTTTGATTTTCTGAAAAGAAAATGACCTATTGAAGCATTTGCTGAAGATGTATTTTTGTTTATTACAAACAAATTATTGAAGCAAATAAGAAACCGGTCAGAATCTTGAAGACTTTTGAAGATCTGAAAACTTGAAGATTTTGAAGACTTGAAGACTTGAAGATTGTTGAAGACTGGTAAGGCACGTGTTGCTCAGAAAGTGAAATTTTCAGCAACAGCATTGCATAAGTGAAAATCTGAAAGACAGAGTAGGTTGTGCTTGCTGAAACTGAGAATGAACACTTGCTGATGAACACATGTGACCTCTTGCTGAATGTACGTGATTTTGCGCTCCAATGTTACTGTTTGAATTCTTTCAAAGGTGCATTTAATGCAAAGCTTACACAAAGGACATGAAGACTAGAAGACAAACAAAGGTTGCTGCTGAAAGTACAAAAGCAAGATAGTGACATGTTAAGGAACAAAAGCCTTAGGATTTGAAATTCAAACGGCTCCTTACTTGCACTATAAATAGAGGTCATCCGGCAAAGAGTTGAAGTGTGTCAACAACGTGATCAAACTCTCACTTGTGCTTAAAATTCACAAACCTTCAAACTCTCTTACTGCCATTGATCCGTTCCAAGACTTAAAGCTTGAAAAAGCTACTTGTGAAGAAGTAGAACAAACTCGGCTAAGAAATTAGTTAAGTGTTCTTTCTTTCGAACAAGAACAAGTCTTGACACCAGAAACAATCAAACTTGTTTACTGCAAAGTATTCCAAGTTGTGTTTCTTAGATTACTTGTTGTAACTGAATAAGTTATAATTAAGTTATCTCACCCCAAAACTCTCTAACTGAAAATACACCCTTTCAGGCGTGATATTCAGGGGGAACTTAATCGAGCATAGTTTTGCTGATTAAAAGTACCAAGTTTGGTGGAGAACAAGGTTGAGTTCTCTAGTTTAGATTGGAGACAAAGCAAGTGTGCTTTGGTTTCTGTTGAATTGCTTTAGATAGGAGATTGTAAGGAACCTCAATCATATCTTAGTGGATTCAGTCCTAGAAAGGACAAAGTGGATTAGTTGGGAGATTACGCCACTCTCAGATACCACTCTAAAAGCGTTTGTGTGATTTACTTACTGCATTTAGCTTTCAGCAAATTATATCTGTTTGTACACAGTCACTCACATCACTTGCTGAAACACTTTACTTGCTGAAAAAGCTCTTATCGTTTCAAAGACTTCCGCTCTCTGATTTTAAGTATCAGCAAAACCAAGCTACTGTAAAGTAACTTACGCTTGCTGAGAAAGTTATGTATCAGCAACCTCATTACTGAAAAGTAATATGTACTTGCTGAGAATGTTTTAAACGACAAAAGTTTGAAAAGACTATTCACCCCCCCCCCCCTCTAGTCTTTTCTTGTTGTTTAAAGGGACCAACAAGTGGTATCAGAGCAGGAGGTTCTTTAGCCTTCTGCACTGAACCTAGATCCCCTTAAGTGCTTTCCTTAAATCACTTTCATTTGATCAAGTTTGGTAGTGCTTTGCTGACAGGATGTCTTTAGGAGATGCTCCCTAGCTGAAGATGGAAAATTACGAGAAATGGCGAAACAACATGATGTTACATCTTGAGGCCATTAGTGATGAGATGGTCACCGTCATTAATGATGGACCTATCAAAATCACCAAGGTTGTAAGGAGTTTCCCTCATAGAACCACTGAAGCTGGAAAGGAAACCATCCAAGGCGAACCTTCAGATAGTGTTGTGCCAAAACCAAGAGAGGAATGGACTTCTGACGAAGCTAAGAGATTCCGTCTTGATGGCCAAGCAAGAAATATCATCATCAGATCAACTCCGGATACCATACAGTGCAAATTATGGGGTGCTAAGACTACTAAGGAGGCTTGGAAAATGGTTCAAGATCTTTGTGCTGGATCTGACAAGACCAAGGAAAACAAACTTGAAGTACTTAAGCTGAAGTTTCAAAACTTTAAGCAAGGTGCTAACGAGTCACTGGAAGACTTGGACTTCAGATTCACAACTCTTGTTAGTGAAATGGCAGCGCTGGGTGTTGGAAATTTTTATTCAGATTCTGAGAAAGTGAAAACTATCATCAGGAGTTTGAATCAAGAATAGATCCATACTCAGAATTTCTATTACAATCAAGGAATGCCTGACATTACACCAACTGAGTTGTTCTCTCATCTTGCTACTGTCAACTATGAGACAAAGCAAAGAGAAAATGTGTTTGCTGAAAAATCGCAAAACATTGCTCTTGCTGCAAAGCCGTCATCTTCTGAAAAGAAGAATGATAAAGAGCCTGCTGATGAAAATGCTTTAGTTGTTAAAAACATGAAGAAATTCATCAGTAAGGAACTTGAAAGGCGAAAAGCAAAAGAGAAGCTGAAAAAGCATCTTGGTAATAACTACCATAAGTACAAGAATGACACTAGCTCGCTGAAAAAGCAAGCTCAGCAAGCTACATCATCAGAAGAGCCAGCAGTTGGAAATGATCTATGTTTTTACTGCAAAAATCCTGGACACTTCAAAGCAAATTGCCCCTTGCTGAAAGGCAAATCTGCTGAAAAGAAGAAGAAGTTCAAAAGAGCTTTCATTGCTGAAGAAAAGAAGAAGCTTCAAGCAAAAATCGATGCATTATGCATTGAGACAAGCTCCGAGGACAGTGAGGATGAAAGTTCAGACACCGACGATGAGGAAGCCACTCTAGACGTGGAGATTGGCAAAGAAGTGTGTGGAATAGCTATGGAAGCTTATCCAGACGTGTCGAACTACGAATTCTGCCTCATGGCCGGTCAGGTAAATGATTCTACCTCTGACTCTGATTCAGAAAGTGAAGACGAGATTGACCTTGACAAGATTCAAGGAGAAATCGAAAGATTTGAGAAAACTCTCAGGAAACAGCAAGAAAAACTTCAACTTGCTGAAATTCTGACCAAGCAAACTACTGAAAAGTACGTTTTGCTGAAGGAAGAGACAGAAGAAAAGGATGCTAAAATAAGGCGTCTTAAGAAGTTGATTGCTGAGGCTGCAGAGAAAAATTCTCAAATGGCGTTAGAATTAGAAGAGTATCAGTCCTCAATTCTAAAGTTACTTGCTGAAATCCAAGAAATGAAAAAGATGAAAATCAATTTCAAATCTTATGTGGAAGCGAGTAATACGCTGACTGAACTAAACTCTTATTTGAGAGATCCATCTCAGAAAGAAGGTTTAGGAGCAACGTGTGAAGGTGATAACGTAGAAATCTTGAGAAAAGATAAATCACCTATCTCTTTGTACGTGCTACTGATAGTAGTCCACCAGTGATCTATCAGTTTGGTCAAACTAAAGTTGCTGAAACATGCAATCAAGTACCTATGACCATAAAGCCCGCTGTTGCTGCTCAAAGTAACAAGACTTTAAAAGGAAAACAGGTTGCTGTGAAGCAAACTGGAAAGAAAAAGAATGCCGTGAAGCATTCCGCCAAACAAGTTGCTGAAAGCAAGTTGTTAAGTCTAAAGGCAAGATTACCAAAAGTAATTAGAAGTCCTTTGCTGACAATCTGAATCAAGTAAGGTTGTTGATGCTAAAGCTCAGCATTCTCCAAAGAGTGGACTCGGTTTCAAAACCAAGCAACTCAACTTTTTCATGAGTATAAGCAAAGTCAGCAAAGATACTTCAAAGAGATGAAGAAAACCAAGCCTAAGAGTTCTGAAAAGACTCCCAATGCTAGGACTAGAAGGAACCTTGCTAGAAAAGAACTTACTGAAAAGTATGTTCAGCAAAAGGTCAACAGAGCAAGACACCACATCAGAAAGTGGATTTGACCAGCACGAGTCAAAAGTCTTTAGCTCAAAACCTCCTAGTTCCTCAGCAAGTAGAAAACAAGTCAAGTTGAAAAACTTCAGACTTGGGTTTCCACTGGACGCATTCTTGAACATGTTAATGGACATCCATCAATGGATAATTAACTTGTTTGCTCTTGATTGTGCAGACTGCAGCCACGGAGACAAACGATGCAATCTGGCACTTTGATAGTGGCTGTGGAAAGCACATGACGGGCAACAAGAATAACCTTATAAACTATAGACGGTGGTCTAAAGGTCCAACAATAAGGTTTGCTGGTGGAGGCTCCGGATCTACAAAAGGCTATGGTGATGTGAAGTTAGGATGTATAACCATTTCTGGAGTTCTTTATGTCCAAAATCTTAAGTTTAACCTTTTCAGCATGAGTCAATTTGCTGACAAAGGATACTTCATCAAAATTAAAAGTGATGAATGTAAACTTGTAGATTTTGAGACTAAAAAGGTTATAATGATTGCAAGAAGATCAGGAGGCTTGTACACCGTTGATTGGTCTTCAGCAAACGTTGAAAAATGCCTTGTCTCAGATCATGATTGCCTTGCTGAAAAAGCATGGTTATGGCATAAACGAACAAGTCATCTAAACTTCAAGACGCTGAATAAGCTGTCTAAAAAGGCACTTGTAGTTGGATTACCTAGGGTTACTTTTAAGAAGGATGGTGTTTGCAATGCATGTCAGCAAGGAAAGCAAACCAAATCTTCTTTCAAGAACAAGGCAGTACCGTCAACTACAAAACCTTTACAACTCTTGCACATGGACTTGTTTGAATCTTCTTCAACAAGCTATGCTGGTAAGAAGTATGGTCTAGTCGTGGTAGATGACTATTCAAGATTCACTTGGGTAGTATTCATCAAGCACAAATCTGAAACCAAGACTGAAATACCTAACTTGCTGAATAAGCTTGAAGTCATGAAAAATGACAAGGTAAGAGTCATAAGGACAGACCATGGTACTGAGTTTGTAAACCAGTACATAACTGAATATTGTACCTCCAAAGGTATTCAACATCAGTTATCCTCAGTAAGGACACCACAGCAAAATGGTGTTGCTGAACGGAAGAATCGTACCCTGAAAGAAGCCGCAAGAACAATGCTTGCTGACACTGAGATAAGTGAGGCTTACTGGGTTGAAGCGATTAATACCGCCTGCTATACTCAGAATAGATGTTTGATTACTAAGGAATACAACAAAACTCCTTATGAATTGTTTGTTGGAAGACCTCCTAACATCACTCATCTAAGAGTATTTGGTTGCAAGTGTTTCGTTCTTAACAATGGTAGAGAATACCTAAGAACATTTCAACCAAAGGCAGACGAAGCGATATTTCTTGGCTACTCCTTGCATAGTAAAGCTTACAGAGTTTACAACAAAAAGGCACAAAAGATTGAAGAATCTGTGCATGTTGTATTCTACGAAAAGACACAAGGTGTGCCTGCTGAAGAAGAAATATCAGAATGTATGAAAAAGCTAATCATACATGAGCAAAGAACTGAATCTGATGCTAGGCAAATCAAGTCAATTGAACTAAATGATGATTCTGACAATGATTCTCCTCCCCCGAGTCATGACAAGATAATATAGTTCACGACAAGGAATTTCCAGCAAAGATGCGGTTGCTCCGGAAGTTGCTGAAATTACGCAATCTCCAGTGCCTGCTGATGAAATATCTCAACCCAGCAATGCTGAACAAGCAGTTGCTGACGATCAAATCTCAGCAGAGACACAAATTCCCAGTAGTACTGAACAAGTACATACTGAAGAGTCACATGCTGATGAGCAAACATATCCTGATCCAACAAACAGGAAACCTGTTAATAAATGGATTAGAGATCATCCCTCTACGGATATGATTGGCGATATTAATAAACGCCAAGTGACTAGATCCAAAGCTACTCAAGGACTTGCTGAAGAAGCAACTGTCGTAGAAGTAGAATCTTTATTCTCTTGCTTTGTTTCAGAAATTGAACCTAAAACCATAGAAGAAGCTTTGAAGCATTCTGAATGGATAAAGGCAATGCAAGAAGAATTGGATCAATTTGAAAGAAACAAAGTCTGGAAACTTGTGCCACTTGCTGAAAATAAGAAAGCTATTGGTACAAAGTGGGTGTTCAGAAACAAGCTGAGCGAGTCTGGTGAAGTAACAAGAAACAAAGCACGCTTAGTTGCTCAAGGTTACTGTCAGACTGAAGGATTGGACTATGATGAGTCTTACGCTCCAGTTGCAAGATTGGATGCAATTAGGCTTTTCTTGGCCTTTGCTGCTCACAATGACTTCATTGTTTACCAAATGGATGTTAAGAGTGCATTCTTAAATGGTGAACTTGCTGAAGAAGTCTACCTAGAACAACCCCCTGGCTTTGAACTTCCCTCAGAAACCAAGATGGTATATAAGCTTCAGAAAGCTGTATATGGTCTAAAGCAAGCACCAAGAGCATGGTATGATACCTTAGCTAAGTTCTTGCTGGAAAATGGTTTCAAGAAAGGTGAAGTTGACAAAACTCTTTTTACCATGAACCATGATGGTAAATTAATCTTAGTTCAAATTTATGTGGATGACATAATTTTTGGATCTAAGGACAAGCAACTTTGTGATGATTTGCCAAACTCATGACAAATAAGTTTGAAATGAGTATGATGGGAAAATTGAATTATTTCCTAGGGTTGCAAGTCAAGCAACTCAAAGATGGAATATTCATAAATCAAGCAAAGTATGCGAAAGAAATGCTCATAAAGTTTAGGATCAAAGAGGATGAAAAACCTGAAAAGATCCCTATGAGTGTTGGTACCAAATTGGGCTATACTAAAGAGGACAAAAGTGTTGAAGAACACAAGTATAGGAAGCTCATTGGTTCCTTGTTGTATTTAACAGCAAGTAGACCTGACATTCAGTATGCTGTTTGTGTGTGTGCAAGATTCCAATCGGATCCAAGAGAATCACACTACAAAAAGGCAATTAAAATACTGAAATATGTTAAAGGTACAGTCAATGTTGGATTATGGTATCCAAAAGATTCTGGACTTGAATTGGTTGGCTATTCTGATGCTGATCATGGTGGATCAACTCTTGATAGAAAAAGTACCTCTGGAACTTGTCAGTTTTTGGGTACTAGATTAATATCATGGTTCAGCAAGAAGCAAACGTGTGTCGCCAATTCATCTACTGAATCTGAATACATTGCAGCTGGTTGTTGCACAGCTCAAATCCTATGGATTCAGCAACAATTAAGAGATTATGGTATTTCTGCAAAGAAAACACCAATCTTTTGTGATAATACAAGTGCTATTGCAATTACGCAAAATCCTAAGTTTCACTCTAGGACCAAGCACATTGATATTAGACATCATTTCATTAGAGATCATGTGGAAAAAGGTGATATTGAGGTTGTGAAAGTAGGTACTGAAGATCAGCTTGCTGACATCTTTACCAAGCCCCTACCGGATAATAGGTTCGCAATGCTAAGGTATAACCTTGGATTGATTGAACTACCTCAATAAAGGATACACTTGGCAGAATGCTGAAACAGGTATTCAGCAAGCCAAAGTATTCCTGTCCAAAAGACCAAGTCACTGATTTCTTCTAAGAAATGATAAGTCACAACATGATTGCTGAAACAGGCATTCAGCAAGTAATTCCTTCAAAACAGGTATTTGTTAGGAAACTTGATCACTTGCTGAGACAGGAACTCAGTAAGTGAAAGAACTAAGGATTGCTGAGACGGGTACTTAGACAATCAAAAGATACTGAAACAGGTATTCAAGTATCAAAGGAATTTTCTGAAACGGGAATTCAAAAAAGAGCAAAACTCATCTCTCAGATTTTACCAAAGGATGTCTCAATTGCAAAAAGAATTTACTGATACGGGAAATCAGAAATATCTTTAAAC
Organism: Plantago ovata; assembly: GCA_028274465.1. Classification (NCBI taxonomy): domain Eukaryota; kingdom Viridiplantae; phylum Streptophyta; class Magnoliopsida; order Lamiales; family Plantaginaceae; genus Plantago; species Plantago ovata. The sequence goes on along the minus strand of JAHHQI010000791.1, from coordinate 1,535 downwards.
TTAGAAATTATGAGATATCTAAGTAAGGGGGAACTTTCAGCAAGTAGCTAGATTGTTAATTCAAACTCGCTGAAAAGATTCTTGTCTATTTCAGCAAGCAATCTATCCCTTATTACTCGGTAAAATCAATTTGTGACGTTAAGCTGGCACAGATAAACTCGCAATAAATCATGACATGAAATTCAATCGTGGCCATTGATTAAAAGGAGTTATTAATCTAACGGCTAACAAAACAAAGAGAGAGAGTGCTCTGACGGTTTTAGTTAGTGGGCCACTACGCATTCAATGCAAAGGCTCCACTATCTCCAGTGTTTCTCTGTTTTACCCTTGCTGAGAACTCAAATCGATTGAGTTTCTCACACACCAGAGACACTATATAAAGAAGGAGTTAGAGAAATGACAAAATTCTTTAACTCACATTTCCTTTCTCTGCAATTTCTAGCCTGAAACTACTGTACCTCCGGTCAAAAAGCAAACTATCTTTTCGTACAATTTCTTGCTCTATATAAAGAAATGGCTCCCAAGAGACAGTCATCTAAGTCCTCAAAATCGTCAAAGGTTGACAGTGCTGAAACACGCATTGCTCCGGTGACTGCTCCGGTGACTTCTCTGACCCAAACACAGCGAAAGTTGTGTTGAAAAACGACCGAATCACTGAAAACCTATGCCTCCGTCATATCTTGACACTGCAAAGTGTGAGATGTTGATGCAATGGGGAGGATTTGCAAAAGAAAAGTACATTAGGTACTTTTATGAACAAGAACTTGATGACCAAAATGAAGAGGCGCTTGAGTTCATCAAGCAGCAAGGCCTCATGAACTTTATCTCTGCTCGCACTAAGCAAGTGAGCATGATTGATACTATGGAGTTCTACAACAATGCAGAAATCCAGTCCCTTACAGACAGTAATGGAGTCACTGAAAAAGTGATCCTTACTTATGTTCAGAACACGCAAATCGTCCTGAAATGGACTGATTTAGCGGAGATTTTTCAGATTCCAACCACTGGAACTGAAGATGACGTCACTGCCACTGACGAAGAATTGAAGCTTTCTACAGTGACGTCAGAAATGCAAAAATGAAGAAAGGCGAGATAGCTCCCGTGACTTGGACAAAGCACGTTAAGAGAAAGCATCTCTGTCCTTCACTTGGTCTAGTAGCTCTGCTACTGATTAAAGTTCTTGACTCCCAAGTCGGAGGAATTGACCAAGTAGGCCTGAGAAGATGGCCATTGCTGATGCATATCCATGAGAATAAATCGGAACTTAACTGGGCTAAGTACATTTTCAACAGGCTTGTTGATTGTGTTACTAAGTTTAAGGTAAAGGTAGAAGACAACAAGGTCTCACCTTCCTTTCCAGTTATGTATGGAATCAAGATATGCTATATCCTTGAACATTTCAGGATTCAGCTAAGAAACCCATTGCCAATCAAGAAATCTGTGTGCAATGTGGGGAATCTTTCTACAAGCAGAATGTACCTAAGATTGCTGGAAAGAAATCCAGAAGACACAACTGCAAATGTTGTCAGCACAAA
>JAHHQI010000790.1:0-20420 GCA_028274465.1 Plantago ovata | reverse complement strand
TTTTTCCTGCTGGCAAATATAACAGCAGAAACTGCCTCACTTGAGTTGGTAGCCAATGGTAACGCGACGAATGAGATGAAGAACTTGGAATTTTGGCGGCCACGGAGAAGTTATCTACTGCGTCCACCAAGGCTCAGCGCATGCAGCTGCAATCAAAGTTCCGAGCAGTACAACAGTAGTGCAGCTTTAATGATGTCCATCGCGGATTTTTAACTTCCTCTACAACCTCATCACTTTGTTCTCCCAAGAGGCCGTGTTTTTTTTTTGTTTGCTGCAAAAGTTTTCAGTTTAGCCACAATTCAAACAATAACAAAGAAACAAGAGACTAATATAGATTATAGAAGGTGATTACCATGTGAAAATCATCTATGTACTTGGTGAACCAGCACCATCAACTGAAGCACCCCGGCTTCTTGAAGCCATTTCGCCACTCCAGCTACGAATTCATCCAATTAACCCTGGAGTCACGAGTTGTATCGAAATCCTTCATCACTCTCTCCACAGCATCGTTTTCATCCAGATTAATCTCATCAATTCATTCCAACAATCAGCGCTCTTATTTCTGAGCACGATAGTATCCATCTCGGTTATCATCAATCATGTTGAAGAGCCTGTTTCATATCAACCATCACACAAAGTGTTAATAACCGCCAGGATCAAGAAAGTCAGTTGTACCGAACGATTCTTACTTTGTCAGCACATCTCTATTAGGCCTCCCATCATCAGTGCAGAGCTTCCCCAAAGCATGCATCTTCAATGCTTCAAGATTCCTGATATGATATGCTTATGTTTCACGTAAGCAAGCCGTCTTCTCTGGATCCAAGGTTGCATATCTATACAAGAAGTTTAAAACCCAACATTATTGAACTGCATAATGTTCAACATGTTAAATCATAGATTTTGAATTAGTAGTACCTGGTAAATGCAATAGGAGATCAGAAGTGTAGCGGAGACAACGAGAGAGATCAAAACAACCATGTGCCTTCCAGATTTTATATGCAAATTCGGGGTAATTGAACACACTATGAATGGTAGCACAGAGATAGCCATGATAATTCCGGCATAGCTCGTCCATATATCTGTAGTGACACCTGAGCCTGCAACTTAGAAAAATTACGAATGCTGGCATTGCAAAACTATATGAACGAATCAGGCTAACAGAAGGAGAACAAACCAGTCAAACTGAAGCGCTGCGTATCTTTCGAATCAACAGCTACGTTGTTTATTATGTCGCATTTTCCAACGATGATACAAGTACCCCAAATAACTGTAAGTAGCATGACAGTTGAACCAGCTAGCAATCCCATCCCAACAGAAACCTGCTTTGAGCAGTTTGCTTGCTTCCAGATAGCCCAGACACTGAAATTTCATGTATAAAGAACAAGGACTGTTTAGCATTTCTACCTGAAAACTAATCATATATATAAGAGTAATAACTTCTATGAAAATATGTTTATATGTAAGATCTCATATTAAAACAACCAGCTTATTGAAACCAAAATCAGGTATTGATTATATTTTCCAAGAAATTGGCTTCTGTATAGTACATTACCAAGAATGAGCATAGCATCAGGCAGGGCGCCGAGAGTGGGAAGAAAAAGGCCACCAATGATGCCAGGACCTAGGATTTCGAGGAGAATCACTTCCGGCAGAGAGATACCGTGCAGCACAAACATGAGATAACCATAGGCCAGAATCAAGAACAGATTTCCTATTACAGTAGTAGTGCATGGCATGAATCCATAGGTTTGTTCGCAAGCTTTTGCTTCCTCCTTGCTGACATGGATGATTTCTGATGTCGACGAGACATCATGAGCATGATCGAAGAGAGCACCTATGATTGATCGGAAACAATGACGCGAGCATGGATGGTGCTGCAGAGAATTAGTAAGGAAAAGAAGAACAAGAAGATGAGTTTCTTGGCATCAAGATTCATTTTTACTACTAGCTAGTATGTTTAAGTAATTCTCTTTAACAAAGCTCCATCATATATGTAGAGAAACAGACAGAGAGACAAGCTTTTAGTAGTTTTTTGCGTGTGAATGGATACAAGGAATAATAGAAGTAGTTTTAGTCTAAGTGTTTGTGCCACCAAAATCTTGTGATGGAAGAAAGAACATAGCAAAAATATCATTGATAAAGGCTTCATGAAATGTGATGGAACGTGATAAAGCTACTTCATTAAATATAAAGAACAAATATGAAATATGTACTGTGGCTAAGTACAGATTAGTAAGAAGATGGGGAACTATGGTATATAATATAGTACTTGTAATTAGAAGAAGTTTGCAAGGAATAAAGGAATAAATACCAATTCTAATATGATGGTTCTTATGACTAGCTCTATTATTGGAATCTAAGCACAGAGGAATATAATATACTACAGATTGATGCTAACAGAAAAATGGGCTCATTACAGAAAAATTTCTTCACAAGGCATTGCCCTTATATTAGAATGTAATGGAAGTGACTTGAGTACAACTCAGCTTTGGTTTTGGACTTTTGGTCCATATATTCTCATTCCCTACTCAAATCTAAAAAGACATCTTGAGGTCTCTTGTTAGGGACTCTGAGGTAGAAGGTAGAATATTGCTTTTGATTACTCTATGCAAAAAGATAGGAATCTATAGTCTCTCTCATACCACCTTGTTGATGTTATATAGTTGATTGATGCCTGATGGAACTGTAATTAGAGGGTTCTTCTTTTTTTTAAGAAATACATAAACATCCAAACTTGTTGCAATAGATAAAATAGTTCATAGGGCTGGAGTTGGCCCTGTCAAGACTCAAAAGGACATAGTCATATATGGTCATTGATGGGGAAAAACTGAATGTTAGGTTCAATATTATCACCTCAAATTAATGTCCAATCTTGTAATTTCATTGCATGCATTTTTGCTCGGATCAATACAAGTTGCAATTTGAGTTTAAGGGGTAAATCAGTAACACATTCGCCTTGTTCAAAAGTTAGTCAGATTTCTCGTTTGGCTCTGTTTGATTCAGTTAAAAAAATCCGAACGAAGTTGATCTTAAAGAACTTAGCTTGAAGTATAAATTTTAGCTAAACAAGTTTAAATTGAATTGAATTGAAGTCAGTATTCTTTAAGATTAATCGATCGAGCAGAAGCTTTATGTTTCTTACCTTGTGTTTTCCGACGCTTCATATAACTTTTGGTAGCATATTTTTATCTAAATTCTAACTAGAATAAGAGTTCAAGCAAATTGCACATACCTAAAGCTAATATCTCGAATCTTTTATATGTACCACAAAATTCCCATTGTCCATGTCAATGTGAACAAACTCCAAATTTCAAGTCAACCACAAACAAAACTGAGGAAACATTACATAAGTAGTACTTATGTAATTTTTAACTGATTTATCTTCTGTGCCACTCCTGTTGCTAGGTGCCTAAATGGCTAATTAAATAAAATAAAGCCATAAATGATGCTCGATCCGATGATCCTATCCCTCTTCAAAATCATTAGCTTATTAAAGTGTCCTCTCTCAGTATTTGCAATGACCATAACCTGAAACATGATAAGACAGATCAAGTACCACCTACAAAACCCTGTTGGATCAGTTCAGATTTTTTCAGATAAATCAAAGATAGTTTAAGACTCTTTGTACAATACTTGAATCGAAAATGATTCAAATGGTTAATACATACTAGGATCCACATGAGTGATTGCGCCAGTACGATCAAATCACAATCGAACCCGTTCCTTCCATCGCCTGATAGAACTTGTTCATAGCATACGCCGCATGAGCCCGAACACTGTCAGGATAAAAGCAAGTCCCACCTTCTTCAACAGGCCTGCAGTTCAGGCCCAAACCACAAACATAATTTATATTCTTCTGCAGTTCCTCATCACCAGCGTCATTCTTGGGCAGACACCAAGTTCCCTTTTTGGCACTTGATTTTGTTGGGACATGTTTTTGTTCCAGGAGGAATAGTTGCTTTACCCTGATACACCCAAATATTTCAACATTATTATGCTCAACAAACATGTAATGATCATACTAGTACTAGGTTCAGTTTTCTTGGCAGCATTAGCTACCATTGGGTGTTTCAGAATCCCAATGTCGTAGACCGGGGTAAAATCCACCTCGAACAATCCGAAGTTCCTTTCTCCTACCGGACCGGGCTTCAAGTCCTCGTTAAAGAGGGAGAAAATGTACGTCTCAAATGTCCGGTTCGGCATGAGTGGTGTCCCAATGCCTGATGACACATGGTGCATGAGTTTCCGGTTGTACTCCGCGGCTGTCCCTGCATCAACCCCTGTTTGCCCTGCATCACCTTTAGAAGGCCATCCTGTTTCGGCTATAACTATGTCAATGTTAGAGAATCCGAGGCGTTTATAGCCGAATACACTGCATCTAGCTGTGCATCCAGCATTTGCCATAAGTTATTCTGGTATTCTCATCCAACATCCAAGATTAGGCCTGAAAAGTGCATAATCCAACGTGTTCTTGGTGCAACCGAAAAATGGGTATGGATTGATCATGAAAGGTGAATCTGTTGCTTCTAGGAAGGCAAGAAGTGGTTTAAGGATAAAAGTATCATAACCTTGGTGAAATTTACCTGCGAAAATGGAGCCAGGAATGAAATTTAAGGGCACTCGAGTTATGTAAGAAAATATTAAGCGTGAACATATACAGAAAGAAAGATAAGAGAAGACTTCTGTAGACGAGTGTAAATCAGGTGAATGATACATTGATACTAACACTTAGGAGGGTGTTGCTTACCGGTTGAAGGCGGGCTAGAGTTAGCTAATATGCCTAGTGAGTGTGGTGTTGAGATTTTGATTTCCCTATCCAGGGCCTGCCACACAAGAGCTGTATGCAGGGTTTGCATTGCAGGGACAAGACTCGTAATCAAAACCTTGTTTGCGGTAGAGATTACTTCGTTTCCCACGAGAATACGCACTATTTTCACGGAATGAGCATGCGGGGCTATGTTGATTCTCACCCATTCTTGGGCGACGTGCAACTTGGTAAGCGCGGGGATTTGGTCGTTGGATATGGTGACGGTAATGGCAATCCCGGTGTAAGCAAATGCACCAAGCATTTCAGGATCCGCACCAAAGAACCTAACACGGTCTATGATAGTGGACTCGCGTAAAAAACTGGCAACTGCAGCTGGTCGGGGGAGGTTATCGGCCACTGTTCCATAGTTAACGCCTATTGACTCAACTACACCTGTAAGGAAAGCAATTTTCTCTCATTTTTCGAATTACCCCCGTTGTAGCTTAGCATAAGTTAGCAGAAGAAACTTTACTTACCTGGTGTGAAAATTGAAACTAGAGCAGAAAATAGTAGCAATATTATCGCCATTGGTGTTGCTGTAAGGATCAGAGAGTTTGGTGAATGATCAGAGAAACAGTTGCTGGAGAAGAGTACTATTATGGATATGCTTTCCTTTTCCATGGGATGATGCTTTTCTTTCTGCTGTGATCTTTGTGTTTCTTGATTCTGTGGACTTACTAGTTGTAAAAGCTGTTCTTTTTGGAATCTAGAAACATTTTGTTTGCAAAAAGTAATACCTCATTTTCAATTCAATTAGCAAGTTATAATTTGATGGCACATGTAGTTCACAAATCTTCTCTGATAACTTTATGTAGCCCCATTTTTTGGTAGCCAAGCAATAGTTTCATGGCACATCTAACAGTCTAATTGAAAGAGCTGTAAACATGAAGTAATTTATTAATAAACAGTAGTAGTTCATTAGTACATTACTGGAATCTTATTAGAATCTCACAGAAGAGAATGAAACTAGCTGGGTTCATTCAGGTACAATGCGATTCACGGAATCCTCGTCACGCAGCAGGGCTGCAGAATCAGGCAACTCTGTTTCCAAGTCGAACCTGTTTCCCAAGTCTGTACGGAAACCTGTGGTGCCAGAGTCCAGAGAAGGCTTTGGAGGAACTTCCAGGGTCTCCACTTCGCTTTCAAGCATTTCTAGCACTCCGGTCATGGAGGGACTATGGTCTGGACTTCTTCGTATGCACCGCAACGCCACTATTGCCATTTGTCTCGTGATTTTCTCGTCAATATCATCAATTTCAGCTCCAATGTCCTTCCATTTATCCAAGAACATCCCAAAACGGTAGAGGTCCCCTCCAATACTCCTGTTGATCAGCTCTGGAGCAACGTAACCTATTGTTTCCCCGAGCAGTAGTCAGAGTAACTGTGGAGTTGATGTTATCTCAACACTGAAACAGAAAGAGGTGTTCAGGTAGGGGTTGGTCAACCTCTGGGTGAATCTCCGAGTCCGACAACAGACAGGAAAAGGAAATTGTCTTTAATTAATTAGGACTCAATTCCTATTAGGTTTCTCTTAGGTTTTAGTTGCGATTTGTATGCTATATAAGGGGATGATTATTGTATGCTTAGAAATATTTATTACAGCTTGAAGACCCGGTTCGACTACTTCGAAGGGTGATATTATATAGATTATAAGTTCTAACTTTGAGAGACAGATTTCTTCTTGTTTCATGCATACTGTTAGGGACTTGTAATTGGGATTGATATAATATAGTGGCAGCTGTTTGATCTCCGTGGACGTGGGTTATTTACAACCGAACCACGTTAAATCTTGTGTCTTTGTTTGGTTTGCGTTCGTGCTCTGTTTTCTGGTTTGGTTGCGTGTGTTGTGTGTTTGTTTTGGTGCAGCGGTTCTTGGTGGTTTAGTTGTTATTGTGATATTTTGTGATTAGGTAGAATCGACTTTTTTGTTGATACAAACTCAACAGTAACCGTGTTATTCTCAGGTGAGTAGGATTTTGCAAGCCCAAAATCAGAAATTTTGGAGTGAAGTTAATTTACGTCAAGAAGTATGTTGTGTGGCTTTGATGTCAAAATGGAGGATCTGGTCATCTACATATCACATCCCCAGTGAAAATATTCATCCCACGTGCCACACCGATTGCAATGTCATACTTTCTCTCGCAGCTCAACAAATTCGTCGTTTCTTGTCTCAGAAAGTTATCCAACGAACCATTAGGCCTGAAATCATATATAAGATCATGTTTGGATCTTCCTACGCGATAGCCAACCAATTTAACAACGTTTATGTGATGTACCATGCCAATGAATTCTTGACCATTTTGATCCGGACATGATTGTCAGCTCCTTTACCGCTACGTAATGGCCACTCCGAAGCTTAAACTGAACCATACCATGGAAAAATCCAATTTTAGTACTCTACGATGATACACTGTCACTTTTGGTTACATCAATCGCCACCCCCTTTAAAGTGACCTTGCCCTCAAGGTCTATCATCGCCATTCGCCTTCTTCGGCCGCGGGACTTCCTCGTCAACCTCCCTAAGTCGTCGATGAAGTTCAACAACCGTTAAGAGAGTCACCATTTTTCCATCATGTCCCAAGTAGGGCTACGGATGGGCATCCTCATTGTAGAATTAGTAGTTCGTGTTGATGGATTAAGCAAGAGAAGGTTTAATTAGTCCTCAATCCGCGTCACAAAGGAACACCTCTCAGCAGTCGTTGGATAAAGCCTGGAGTTGATCATCTAACGGTAGAGATTAAAGTTGTTGGAGGGTGATGGACTGGAATTTGTCAGATTCAATTAATCAAATAAATTTGTTTTTAGCCAAAGGCAATTCACAACTACAACGAAAACCGTAGTGTAGCAGTAAAATAACCTCGAGTGTCGATCTCTAAGGACTATAACTAGCTTTATCTAATTTAAATTAAACTATAAACTCAACAAACGACTTAGCACAGATTTTTCTTATCAAAGATAATGGAAGTTAGTGATAGTATGATCATTCAAAGCATAGCAGGTTAATAATCATGCATGAAGTACCCGATCGTTTTGCATAGAATCTAAGATCATGAATTGTCCAATGTGTTCCGTTCAATTCAACACTACGAAAATAGAGGGCTTAGATAGATCAAGAAATAAAGCAATAACTCAAAGTCTGATTCGCATTACCGCCATCATGCATAATTAAGAACCCTCGCTAAGAAATCACATACTATCACCAACGATAGATTTAGCTACTCATGGATGTCATGTAATCAACAGAAATCAAAGCAAGATTGAATGAAAACATGTTGAAAGATATAAATATAAATAGAAAAATCGTGAGATACAATGTTACCGACGAAGGTTGTCAATCTCCGAAGAATCGCGATCTCACAAGCTCCAAATTGATAAGAAAAATTGTCTCCTATGCTAAGAATTCCCAGACAGGCTCTGGAGAATTCCTACCTAAAATTATGTGAAAAGGTATGAAAAAGGTCTGAGAAAGTATGAAAAAACGTAGAGAAACTGCAACTATATATAGGAGTTTGGAACGTGTGGCGCGAGTGGCCCCACACACCTGGCGAACCGCCTGGTGTGGGGCGAACCGCCTGGTGTGGGGCGAACCGCCCCACATCCCAGGCGAACCGCCCGGGAGCTCCAGTCGGCGAGGGATGCGTTTTTGGATTCTTTCCTTTTCGGACTCGGATTTTGCCTTCTAGTGACCTTTAAGCCTTGAAACTCGACCCCTGGACTTCAAATCCCATCCGAAACCTTCTAGATACTCCAAAAATGTCCTCGGAACACCGATTCTTCGTTCTCTTCAATATAATTGCCCGGAAAATATGTTTTTCACCTAAAACCTGTAAAATGCAAACTAAAGGGAAACGTGACACTATTCTAATAAAATGCACTATAATATAGCTAAATTAACATAGAGGATATCTAAAATAAGTGAAAAAAGACTCGAATGAAGGTGTAAAATACACGTTCATCAGAGGGAAAGTTCGTAGTTGGTTACATTTGTGTAACTAAAACAGAGAACAAGCCCACATGATGATTAGCGCGTATTAGCTGGATTAGTTGCGTCGGTTTTAAGCTTTCTTGTATTGCTCATCCTTATCATAACTTGTATTCTTCAATTTCACCAGATTAGAGAGAGGAAAAATAAGAGAGAAAGGAGTAACAGAGACTTTGTTCTCCATTGTTGTGGTTAAGAAGTTCTCAGTGCTTGTAACTTGTACTTTCATCTTCTTAGTGGAATCGTCTCTGTGGTGTGGCCTCCGTGCAGTAGGAATTTCCATTCCGAAGCACATAAAAACATGTGTGTTCTTATTGCTTGTTTTCATAGCAGTTAGGGTTCTTAGGTTTCGTATTTTGCAGAGAACTTAAATCGCTCGATTTGATCAACACTCATCATCAGAGATGACATGTGGTGGTTCATCCTCCTCCTCATGCTTCTCGGAGTAGTAAAGTGTGAGCGGCACTTTCTTTTCGGGAGTACCTCCACGGTCTTCCACCTTTGGACAACCTTATCATCCCTGTAGCGTAAAAACTTTGTTGTTGTACCACATGGTTACCACGTTGACCATTTTGAACCAGGGCAAAAACCAAACACAATGTCCACATGTGGCATCGGTAGAACATGCAGAGTGAGAGTGAATTCCACACTCTGGACGTTAATACGAATATTCTTGTAGCAGTCGTCGTTCTTGAGTTTGCAACCATTAGCAGTGAGGAGTCGATATCCTCTAGTCTTGTTGGCAACCGGCCAGCTCAGTCGCTCAATCAAACGTATGGAGACGAAATTCATCGTTGACCCACAATCGATGAGGACCTCGACTTCGATTGGCCCCATCCTTGCTTCCAGCTGCATAAGTTGACCTTAACAAGATTGAGCTCTTCCCCTGGTTCCATCAATGCACTCTCTGTTCCTTCAAGGGAAAAATGATTAGATCCATGTTCTGACCCTCTTACCCTAGCTTTTTTTAGTAGGTCCTTGTAATGACCTCTGTATCCCTTCAGAGCTGGTGCCCACACTTCCTGCCTCTGGTTGTGCTCGTGTACAAGTCACCAAATAGTGCACTTCTAAGGCGAGCATTCTTCTGTGAGTTTTTCCAGTTGCGGCTTCATCGTCAATCTTAAGGACGATGACTTACCACAACTCGCTCAGAATCTCTTTGACCTCACACTTCTTAGCTTCAAGTTCTTGGTCTTCTTCAATTTACCTCCTCTTCTTCGAATACTAGTTCTCCTACTTCGGTCGTTGCGTACCCCTCTTGTGACTCAACATCAGTTAAACACATCAACCGGTGGCTCTCGTCGGTTGGCCCACAAGGAAATGATGTTAGTAAAATATTAACTGCGTCAATATTATTTTTACACCTAAATAATGACATTGAAAAGAATTCTAAAGTGACCAATGGCGTGCCACGACATAAATTTGATGGGATTATTAATTAATTGCAAGTAAAAAATACAAATAAGATCAAATCTTATCGACCCAATAAGAATTTACCATTCTTTTTTTTTTCCTCACCTATATAAGGACCATTCTCCACCACAAATGCAGGGGATTCGCCTGCAGGGAGCTGCAAAACAGCAACTCCCCACAAATCGACCTCCAGCGGGGCGAACCTCCCCAGGAGCCAGGCGGTTCGCCTGGCTGGGCAAATCGCCCAGCTCTGCCAACCGGTTCGCCCAGCGTCGTCTGCAGGCGAAATTCTACGCATTTAACACAGAATTTTCAGTTACATTTCATACACTAATTCACTTTCAAAGACATCCATTTGCGTTTTGGGAGCTTTCTCTAGCCCTAACTCTCATATTTGATCATTGGAACCATTGTAATACTTTATAGATTGAGGATTTGGAACCAAGAATACATTTTACATTGATCTACGGAAAGGATTTTACGATTCCACTCAAGAGTGACAGCTTGTGGTAACATTGTATCAAATCCCTTGTACTTTGATTATTATGTTTTCTATGGATTATTCATATGAATTGTGTATGTTTAGCATGATTATGAGTAGCTAAATCTCTTGTTGTTGGTGGTGCAATGTGGGTGCAAACATGATATGAAATTCACTATGCTTGTATGAGGTTTTGATTCGATCTTGCTGCATATTATCTTACGTTTATCATAGTTGCCAATAAGATATCTTCGAATATGAGTATGTGACAAACTCTCGGCCGATTAAGGCTATGGTAAATGATTTGAGTATGCAGCATGCTAGATAAATAGTGGAGTGACACCACTTCTAAAGTATCGGTAGGAACCTTTCCAGAAGTGTGTCTTAAATATGTCTAGACGGTTTACATTGTAGAACTTGTTGAAGGCTATACGCATTGAACTTACAAGCATATGTGTGTTTCATTACATGTTTGACCCCGTTGTTACCACCAACCCTTTCATCTATTGATTACAAACTCGTTCAAGTTGCTTCTTTGCCTCGTTTGTGTTAAAGTTTACATACTTGAACTATTTGAGAACTGATTCGTTGACCGAATTACTAGCAAAGAAATCAAGCAAATCGACGTTAGGTCCCGAGAGAACGACACTCAGGGACAACTTACCATTACACTAAGTGTTGTGTAGTGTTGAATGTTCTTTGGCTTAAAACAAATAAATATTAATTTTGGGACATTCTTGTAGTAGTCGACGTTCTTGAGTTTGCAACCATTAGCAGTGAGGAGTCGATATCCTCCAGTCTTGTTGACAGGCGGCTAGCTCAGTCGCTCAATCAAACGCGTGGAGACGAAATTCATCGTTGACCCACAATTGATGAGGTCCTGAGGACCTCGGCGTCGATTTGCCTTGCTTCCAGCTGCATAAGTCAACCTTTAACAGGATCGAGCTCTTCCCTGGTTCCATAATTGCACTCTATGTTCCTTCAAGGGAAAAATTATTAGATCCAGGTTCCGGACCACTTACCCTAGCTTTTTTCAGTAGGCCCTTGTCATGACCTTTGTATCCCTTCGGAGCTGGTGCCCACACTTCATGCCTCTGGTTGTGCTCGATCCTCTACAAGTCACCACATAGTTCACTCCCAAGGCGAGCATTCTTCTATGAGTTTTTCCAGTTGCGGCTTCATCGTCACTCTTAAGGACGATGTCTTCCCACAACTCGCTCAGAATCTCTTTGACCTCACACTACTAGTTTCGAGTGCTTGGTCTTTTTCGGTTTACCTCCTCTTCTTCGGGTACTACTAGTTCGCCTACTTCGGTTGTTGCGTACCCCTCTTGTGATTCAACATCAGTTGAACACATCACTACCAATGCCATCTTAAACCGGTGGCTCTCGTCGGTTGGCCCACAAGGTAATGATGTTAGTGAAATATTAAGTGCGTCAATATTATATTTACACTTAAAATAATGACATAGAAAAGAAATCTCAAAGTGACCAATCGATGACGCGCCACATCATAAATTGTTAGTAAAAGTGAGAAAATTTGACTCTAAGGCTGAGCAGCGGAAGTTTTAAAATTTTGTTCTCACTAAACTGATATGACTATATTACGTTATTAACTGGAAGAAATCACTTACGTGTCCTCCAGTAGACAAGCTAATTCACCCGAAAGTTGCTCCTCCATCTCCAAGCAGAGCCTTGCTATCTCCTCGTCAGTTAGCTATCTCCATCTTCATGAATGAATTCTTCGTCAATGTTATCTCCAAGATGGCTCATCAACAGGTTCTTTGCTTCCCTTGGACCTCGGTATCCACGGGTAATGTTTCCACAAGAACGCTAGGAGGTTCTTCTTGACTTGAGCCTTTTTGTGAGAAAACTTCTTTCTGACTATCAGATAGTTTTCACGTGAAATTGGAATAGACTGAAGACTCATTTCTTTCTTTCTGATTTAGTCAATTAGTTAGTTTAGAAAATCACGTATGCTTTTACCAAGCAAGTTGAATTTTATTAGGAGACTTCAAAAGTACTCAACTAACTAACAAACAGATAAATCAAATTACCTGTTAAAGAAAGAAAGGAAGAATGGAGTAAAATAAAAGAAAGAAGAAAAGAAAAAACACAAGAAACGTGCAGCTGCAATTGCAGCTGCCACGTTGCTGGGCCAGGCCCAGCATTAGTATGCTGGGCCAAATCGGCCCAGCCCAATTCTTTTATTCTTTTCTTCCTTTCTTTTATTTTCGGGCTTTAATTAAATCCCGTCCAAATGCACATGTCTTCAATTAATTAATTAAATCCAATTTAAATCAATTAATTATATTTCTAAAATATATTTCATATATAATAAATTAATATTAATCCAATTAACAATAATTCTATATATTTATGTATAATGATTTAATATTAATCTAATTAATATTTAATCCAATATACATAGCTCGTTTGTAGAAACACCACCTTGAAGTGTGACCCATAGGGCCTTGCATATTAAGCAACAATCCAATTAAGGTCATAATAAATTCCTAGACAATTTATCAGACAATATTAATATGCAAGGAACGTTTGTGAGGAAAACAAACCACCTGTAGCGTAGGGTACTTTGATGATACGGTCCCTTCATTCACGAATACTCGAACGAGTCTAGAATATGGTTATGTGTCTATTCTAATAACTCATTCATGCTCTCTCAATCTTATTAGTCGATCTATGAATTATGTCCAAACACCATTTTGACATATTCACTTACGGTGGCCACCGATTTTATGATCGCACTAAATATGAGAAGTGAGTATTCTCTCCTTGTATCTATTACGGAGGAATGAATCCTTTCTTGGCCCAATCACTCACACAATATGCTTCCTAATGTACCCAACACATGCCGTATCTACCCTACTTTAAGAGTGCAAGCGTTGCGCATGGTCAAAGTACATTATTTCACATATGATGTAGTATTGGCCTCAAGTCTAAGGACTACTAACATCACCCTACACACCGATACTACCATAGACACTCAAATAGCTTTACCAAATGGTTTCTCGGTTGGGTATGCCAACACTCTCCAAAGTGTTCATATGTTCATTATGAATAACCAAGTTCATTCGTAGCAGTGAGACCTACTACATCCTCGAAGGATCTAATGCAACATATGCTAGCTTCAATCGCGTCATTGATATCCCTTATCTCAATGACCTTCAGCTAGTGGCTTATTTCAGGACTTAATTATTGATACACAAGCTCCCACTAACTTGGTGATTACCTTAAGTCCTTGGGAACATTTTATTGAATAATTCAAACAACCAAATATAATATTCATAAAATGCAATGCCAATTGTATTTAATAATGTATAAATAATTAAATACAATAACTGAATGTGATCAAGTACATATCGTCCCTATCGTAGGTTGTCTCTAGGACATATATACTTTCAATCTCCCACTTGGCCTAGAGCCAATCACCTACGTGTCTAACACTTGTGTTGAAATGTCTAACATGTTTATTCGAACTCAACATTTTGGTGAAAGGTTCAGCCATAATTTCCTCAGTGGGAACTCGTTCTATAGATACTTCTCTTCTAGCTATCATCTATCCAATCAGATGATACTACCTCTGTACATGCTTGTTCCAGTTTATGGATCTTGGTTCCTTTGTTTGTGCAACAGCACCTTGGCTGTCGCAGTAGACCTTGATGGACTACTATTAGGAGCTACCCCTATTACCTTCAGGAATTCTGGAATTCAGACAACCTCCTTGAGGCCTCTGCATCAGCTATGTACTCGGACTTAGCAATAGAATCATTTAAGGTGGGTTGCTTGGAACCTTTCCAAGTGACGACACCACCAATGAGTGTAATCACATACCTAGTTTGTGATTCAAAGTCGTCCAGGTCAATTTGCATACCAGTATTGACATAAACACTCATTTGCAACTCTCGGTTTCCACCATCTATTAGAAAGGAATCTTTAGTTCTTCTAAGACACTCAAGATTGCTTTCGTATCATTCTAGTGTTTCATAACTAGATTCTGGTGGTATTGACAAGTACAACCAAATGCATAAGCCACATCTGGCCTTGAGCATTTCATGGCATACATGATAGATCCAATTGCCAATGCATATAGGATCTTTCTTCATGATTTCTATATACACATATATATATATACTCTCACGTGGAAGGACTATCCTCTTGAGTGAGAGTTATGCCATGCCTAGTTGTTAAGAAACCTTTATTTGAACCATCAACATTAAAGCGTTTCATTACTTTGTCAATGTATGTGGAATGTGACAGCCTTAACAGTTCCTTCGGTCTATCCTTATGGATTTTGATGCCAAGGATGTAATAAGCTTCACCTAAGTCTTTCACCAAGGAAGCCTTAGATAACCAATGTCTTGTGGATCGTAACATTGAATATTATTTTCATAATTAGTATGTTATCAACATAAATAACCACGAAAACAATTCCAGTATCGCTGCGTTTGATATACACGCATGGATCTTTTACGCTTATGATGTAGTCAAACGATTTGATAAGTTCATCCAAGCGAACGTTCCAACTCCTCGAGGTTTGCTTGAGTCCACATAGGATCTCTTATAGTTTACAAACTTAGTTGGAATTTGCTTTGGATGTAGAATCTTCCAGGCTGTATCATATACACCTATTGCTCAAGATTCTCATTAAGGAAAATAATTTTCACATCCATCTGCCAAATCTCATAATCATGTTGTGCAACTATAGCAAGTAAAATTCGAATAGACTTAAGCTTGTCTACTGGTGGAAAGGGTTTCGTCATAAACGATACCATATCGTTTACTAAAGCCTTTTTATACCAGTCTAGCTTTGTATGTTTGTATGTTGCCAATGGCATCGGTTTTCTTCTTGAAAACCCCTTTTCATCTAATGGGTCTAACCCCTTATGGTGCATCAACCAAGTCCCATACTTGATTTTCATACACAAAGTCTATTTCGGATTTCATGGCTTCCTGCCACCTCTTTGAATCAATGTCTAACATTGCTTCTTTGTAAGTCTTAGGGCACCTTGTTGAGATAAGTCAATATCAAAATTTTCAGCTCATCCAAGAGTGAACTTATCCTTTCGGGAGCTTCCCATTAATCTCCTAGACTTACGGAGTGCGACATATATTTCGTTTGTACAGGCAATTTATTCTGATTGTGAGAATGTTGAACTAATTCAGTCCATCGAATAGTTGTAGAAGAATTAGGAGCAACCATTGCCGCTGAACTTCGAGTGGTTAGCCTCAAGTAGGTCGACCGATTGAACCATTCCTGTTGGTTCGGTCATTTGAACCGCTCCCACTGACTCGACCATCTAAACCGTTCCCGTCGGTTTGACGGTTGAACCGTTCCCGTCGGTTTGGCCGGTTGAACCGTCCCGTCGGTTTGGCCAGTTGAACCGTTCCCGTCGGTTCAGTCAAAAGGATTGAGGTTTAATGAGACATCTTTAAAATTCTCAAAAATTTCTTAAAATGCTCCCACTGGCTGGCATACATCTACCTAGAGATGTGCCTTGAGCCATAAGACCTTTCTTGAGCTCCCACTTAAATGTTGTCACAACCATTTGACAACTTTTCTACGTAACTAAGTGTTATTTTGTGATTCTTGGATTTCCACAAGTTCTATATCATTGTCTCCACTTTGGTTGAAAGGCATAGTCATCTTCTAGAAAGACCATCTTCTAGATGTGATGATACTATGCATTTCTGGCATATAGAATCAGTAACCCCTGGTTTCATTTGGATATCCTACAAAATAACATTTCTCACTTTTAGGTTCCAATCATGTCAACGAGCATTCCTTTCACATATGTCTGACAACCCCAGGTTCTAATATGTGATAAGTTTGGCCTCATGCCATCCATAACTCATATGGTGCTTACTCGACTGACTTAGATGAAACTCTATTCAGAATATGGATTGAGTTTGATAATACGTATCCCATGAATAAGTTGGAAGAGTACTGAAATTCATCATTCATCTAACCATGTCTAACAAGGTTTGATTTCTCCCTTTCGAAACATAGTGTTCTAGAAGGAGTAAATTTTGACTGAATTTCATGCAGTTTTAAATAATCCAGAATCTCACCACTTAAGTATTATGCTCTTTGATCTAATTGAAGAGTCTTAATACTTCTTTCAGGTTGTTTCTCTACTTCAGCTTTGTACTCAATGAATTTCTCCAATATTTTAGATTTGTGTTTCATAGGATACACATGTCCAAATATAGAGAAATCATCAGTAAAAGTTATAAAGTAAGAGAAATCATCTTTAGCCTGAGTTTCAAATGGTCCATACACATTGTATGAATTAACTCAAGTAGTCGTTGTGCACGTATGCCTTTTCCTTGAAAAGGATTTCTTGAACAATCTACCTTTGAGACAAAATTCATGATCCATATGATTCTAAATCAAATGGTGCTAAGTAGTCTCACCTACTTAGCCTAGCAATTCTTGTCTCATTGATATATCAAGTCTACAGTGCAACAAGTAAGCGGTGTTTCTAGGATTATTGAGCCTAGCTCGTTTGTTTTGAAGATGTATTAAAGTATGTCTACAGTTTAGCAAATATAAACCATTCATATTTGCTACTAATATAATGAACGAAATAAAAATTATCAAGTTCCATATATATATCTGAGGATAAATCAAATTTATGATTTTTATACGCTAATAAGTAATAGACGATCCATTTCTTATGCGTAGGTCAACTCTTATTGGTCTAATCGATCTGCTGTCAAATAGCCCTTGCACATATTAAAATGTAAGAGCCACAAGTTGTATCCAACACTCAGCAGTTCGAGTTTTTTTAGACATATTTATCTTAGTGACAAACAAACATTGATTGGAGATAGATGCACAATGCATTACTCCATTAGCCCTTAGCCTTGGGCAATTTCTCTTCCAGTGTCTTTCTGCTTGCAGTAAAGACATGTCTCCTTCTCCACGTTACTACCTTCTCGTGATTTCCAATCTTATTCTGTTTAGCTTTACCTTTCGAGCCCTTGCTCTTTAAGGTGAGATTTCACAGATAGTCCAACCATTAAAACAGGTTACCTCTTAGGTTGAGCCTGTTCATAAGCCTTGCGTATGTTATGGAATTCAGGTAGTGTAGCATCCTTGGCATTCATATTGTAATTCATCATGAACGTTGAATATGAATGATGTAATGATTGAAGGATGATGATAACTGAACACGGTTCTCAAATGTAATTCCAGCACTAGCTAGTTTCTCGATGAATCCAATCATCTTGAGCACGTGATCAGATACATTCCTCATTGGAAAATCTCATTTTGAAGATCTCTCTAAGAAGATCAAATTCAACACTCTTGGAAACAGTTTCAAAGAGGCTTTGAGATGTAGCAGCATTTTAAATGGTATTATGTTACCATGTTGCCTTTGCTGTTCCATAGTCATTACAGCTTGCATAAT
This sequence comes from Plantago ovata, assembly GCA_028274465.1. Classification (NCBI taxonomy): domain Eukaryota; kingdom Viridiplantae; phylum Streptophyta; class Magnoliopsida; order Lamiales; family Plantaginaceae; genus Plantago; species Plantago ovata. The sequence continues at coordinate 2,305 of JAHHQI010000790.1, read as the reverse complement.
ACACTATGCATTAGCAGCTTCATCCTTATTGATGAGCTTCTTTGTCAAACGCAACAAGCTCAATAGGATTAGTGAGAGGAGTAGGGATTGACTTGTCCAAGACATTCTCAATCTTCTCTTGCCTTAGTACCAAAACGATCGTTACGGATCCAATCCACGAAGTTCGGACTAGTAAGAGTGCATTTCTCCAAGATAATTCTATAACGGATAGTTGGTCATCTTAATTGACCAAAGAAGTAAATATTAAAACTGAAATTAAAACTCTAAGATTAATTTCTATGATCACAATCAGCGACTAAATAAACTAGGACTGTAGCTTTATTTAGTTCTCACTATTTTCACATACTCTTGACCCCTATAAAGAGTACGAACTAATATCTTATAATAGTCGTAGTGAGCCAAGATCCATGCTTGCACTATTATAGCCCCAGCTATGGCTGATCACTATAATAGTCAAACAGGTAGGTCTCCAAACCAATTGTACAATACAACTCTTGGTTGATCAAAACTATTTTGATCGATGTCCTCAAATTATGCCTGACGCTATGGCGACTCAACATAATTCAAGTAAGTCATAACCATCACACGGCACCAACAATGGTCCTATGAAGGCAACTTTCTTACGGCAAACGAAGTAAGCACTATGGTGCATATTACCCACGAGATTAGTAAGTCCATTTATCCTTCAATTATGATGGGTGACATCATACGATTCAATCGAGACTTAAATTGGTTGGGGAACATTTAAATGGGGTATTTAATCGCTTGACCAAGATCCCTAACGTGCATCACATAATGGGTGCCGCATACCCAGTCTCATGCAATGCGGTCCAACAAGTAACGAGTGCCGCCTACTCGTACATATCAATCGCGGACTAGCAAGTAATGGGCGCCGCCTACCCATGCATATGACAGATGCGGTCCGGAAACGAATGGGTGCCGCCTACCCATACAATAAAGCGGACTAACAATATTTAAATACAATATTAAATAATTAAATTGCTCATGTAGACATTCAACACATGTGATACAACCAAGTTGGAGCAAATAAGTAGTTGTTGTGGATTATTATCATTATATGTAAGTCAGATATAATTTATAAATTCTCCAAGAATTTCGAAAATATTTTAAAACAAGTTTAATAATAATATAATCTTCCAAAGCAATATATTATTATTGAAATGTAGTTTATAAACAATTTATAAACTAACAAACATGTTACTAAATATTATAAACTTATATTTATGTCTCTAAACATTTTAATCACTTTCTAAAAGTATTAATAGGGTTTTAAAAATAATTATAAACCATTTATAAATTAAATAATAAGTTTCTAAAACTCCAAGGACCTCTTTATAATTCTCAGAAAGTTGAAATTAAGTTTCTGGGTCAATTTGAAAACATTTAGCAAAGTCTGGGGTCAATTCAAATAATCTGAAGTTCAAGGGTTGAGCCCCAATAAGACAGAATTGTCAAATTGGGACACAAGTCCCTGAATTCTTCTTTCTTGACTATTAGTGACCACCAATGTTTCTGCAAAAGTTCAATGAGTCCCTGTAACAATGAAAAGTTTCCAAAACCTTCAATCTTCAATCAACTCGAATCTAAGGTCCACAAACATGTTCTAAACATCATACCCATTGAAGAACAAATCGCAAGGTCATTAAAACGTTCAGAACAGAGAACGAAATTTTTTTTTTTTTTTTTAATTACGGTCGTGTTCAAGACCTTGAGCAAGAGTGCCTCATTTGATTTGTTCAACCATCCTATGTTGTTCTCCATGTTTCCACGAATCTACTACACCCAATTTTGTTAGTTTGAGTCAAGAACACAAAGTTGGGAAGAAACCCATTAATGGAGTTTCAAGCTCCATGAACCCTAACTCAAACTTCGCCTACGAATCTTACAAAACAGAATTCAAAAGGTGTAGTAGTAGAGGCGAAAATGGAGAAGAAGGATAATAGAACCCCTAGGGAGATGAAGAAAAAGGGAAGAGCGAAAAGCGTCCATAAACCACCAACAATGGTGGATGAAGAGGTAACCCGCGGGTTCACTAATTCATCATCTTAACAAAATTTTATTAATTATTTTTTGTTTAAATTTAATTTTCCTTTTCTTAAAAATACCAATTAGAAGAATCTGAAAAATTAAACTAAACTATACATATAATAATCAACAACAAACAGTATAAAATGAAATATAAACGAATATAGTCATGAATCGCCTAGCTCTGATACCACTGTTAGTAAAAGTGAGAAAATTGCCTCTAAGGCTGGGCAGCGGAAGTTTTAAAATTTTGTTCTCA
>JAHHQI010000789.1:0-15685 GCA_028274465.1 Plantago ovata | reverse complement strand
GGTTAGGAAACTTGTAATTTTGATGAGCAATTAACCATGCTAAATTAAGAACAGTCCAGTAACTAGTACTCTTAAGGTCCATAGGAATTTAGAATTTTAAGGACATTGTAAAAGAGGAACGTTTGCTGATGACTTAGATAGGTGTTAGATAAGTTATTTCTTTGTGGATGACGTATTTAATTTCTGTGAAGAAATAATTTATTGACACTTTGCGTATGATGTATTTTATTTTCTGAAAAGAAAATATCTTATTGATGCTTAGCTTTGATGTATCTTATTTTCTGAAAAGAAAATGACCTATTGAAGCATTTGCTGAAGATGTATTTTGTTTATTACAAACAAATTATTGAAGCAAATAAGAAACCGGTCAGAATCTTGAAGACTTTTGAAGATCTGAAGACTTGAAGACTTGAAGACTTGAAGATTGCTGAAGACTGGTAAGGCACGTGTTGCTCAGAAAGTGAAATTTTCAGCAACAGCATTGCATAAGTGAAAATCTGAAAGACAGAGTAGGTTGTGCTTGCTGAAACTGAGAATGAACACTTGCTGATGAACATATGTGACCTCTTGCTGAATGTACGTGATTTTGCGCTCCAATGTTACTGTTTGAATTCTATTCAAAGGTGCATTTAATGCAAAGCTTACACGCGAAGGACATGAAGACTAGAAGACAAACAAAGGTTGCTGCTGAAAGTACAAAAGCAAGATAGTGACATGTTAAGGAACAAAAGCCTTAGGATTTGAAATTCAAACGGCTCCTTACTTGCACTATAAATAGAGGTCATCCGGCAAAGAGTTGAAGTGTGTCAACAACGTGATCAAACTCTCACTTGTGCTTAAAACTCACAAACCTTCAAACACTCTTACTGCCATTGATCCGTTCCAAGACTTAAAGCTTGAAAAAGCTACTTGTGAAGAAGTAGAACAAACTCGGCTAAGAAATTAGTTAAGTGTTCTTTCTTTCGAACAAGAACAAGTCTTGACACCAGAAACAATCAAACTTGTTTACTGCAAAGTATTCCAAGTTGTGTTTCTTAGATTACTTGTTGTAACTGAATAAGTTATAATTAAGTTATCTCACCCCAAAACTCTCTAACTGAAAATACACCCTTTCAGGCGTGATATTCAGGGGGAACTTAATCGAGCAAGTTTGCTGATTAAAAGTACCAAGTTTGGTGGAGAACAAGGTTGAGTTCTCTAGTTTAGGTTGGAGACAAAGCAAGTGTGCTTTGGTTTCTGTTGAATCGCTTTAGATAGGAGATTGTAAGGAACCTCAATCATATCTTAGTGGATTCAGTCCTAGAAAGGACAAAGTGGATTAGTTGGGAGATTACGCCACTCTCAGATACCACTCTAAAAGCGTTTGTGTGATTTACTTACTGCATTTAGCTTTCAGCAAATTATATCTGTTTGTACACAGTCACTCACATCACTTGCTGAAACTCTTTACTTGCTGAAAAAGCACTTATTGTTTCAAAGACTTCCGCTCTCTGATTTTAAGTATCAGCAAACCAAGCTACTGTAAAGTAACTTACGCTTGCTGAGAAAGTTAAGTATCAGCAACCTCATTACTGAAAAGTAATAAGTACTTGCTGAGAAAGTTTTAAACGACAAAAGTTTGAAAAGACTATTCACCCCCCCCCTCTAGTCTTTTCTTGTTGTTTAAAGGGACCAACAAGTGGTATCAGAGCAGGAGGTTCTTTAGCCTTCTGCACTGAACCTAGATCCCCTTAAGTGCTTTCCGTAAATCACTTTCACTTGATCAGTTTGGTAGTGCTTTGCTGACAGGATGTCTTTAGGAGATGCTCCCTTGCTGAAGCTGGAAAATTACGAGAAATGGCGAAACAACATGATGTTACATCTTGAGGCCATTAGTGATGAGATGGTCACCGTCATTAATGATGGACCTATCAAGATCACCAAGGTTGAAAGGAGTTTCCCTCATAGAACCACTGAAGCTGGAAAGGAAACCATCCAAGGCGAACCATCAGATACGGTTGTGCCAAAACCAAGAGAGGAATGGACTTCTGACGAAGCTAAGAGATTCCGTCTTGATGGCCAAGCAAGAAATATCATCATCAGATCAACTCCGGATACCATACAGTGCAAACTGTGGGGTGCTAAGACTGCTAAGGAGGCTTGGAAAATGGTTCAAGATCTTTGTGCTGGATCTGACAAGACCAAGGAAAACAAACTTGAAGTACTTAAGCTGAAGTTTCAAAACTTTAAGCAAGGTGCTAACGAGTCACTGGAAGACTTGGACTTCAGATTCACAACTCTTGTTAGTGAAATGGCAGCGCTGGGTGTTGGAAATCTTTATTCAGATTCTGAGAAAGTGAAAACTATCATCAGAAGTTTGAATCAAGAATGGATCCATACTCAGAATTTCTATTATAATCAAGGAATGCCTGACATTACACCAACTGAGTTGTTCTCTCATCTTGCTACTGTCAATTATGAGACAAAGCAAAGAGAAAATGTGTTTGCTGAAAAATCGCAAAACATTGCTCTTGCTGCAAAGCCGTCATCTTCTGAAAAGAAGAATGATAAAGAGCCTGCTGATGAAAATGCTTTAGTTGTTAAAAACATGAAGAAATTCATCAGTAAGGAACTTGAAAGGCGAAAAGCAAAAGAGAAGCTGAAAAAGCATCTTGGTAATAACTACCATAAGTACAAGAATGATACTAGCTCGCTGAACAAGCAAGCTCAGCAAGCTACATCATCAGAAGAACCAGCAGTTGGAAATGATCTATGTTTTTACTGCAAAAAGCCTGGACACTTCAAAGCTAATTGCCCTTTGCTGAAAGGCAAATCTGCTGAAAAGAAGAAGAAGTTCAAAAGAGCTTTCATTGCTGAAGAAAAGAAGAAGCTTCAAGCAAAAATCGATGCATTGTGCATTGAGACAAGCTCCGAAGACAGTGAGGATGAAAGTTCAGACACCGACGATGAGGAAGCCACTCTAGACGTGGAGATTGGCAAAGAAGTGTGTGGAATAGCTATGGAAGCTTATCCAGATGTGTCGAACTACGAATTCTGCCTCATGGCCGGTCAGGTAAATAATTCTACCTCTGACTCTGATTCAGAAAGTGAAGACGAGATTGACCTTGACAAGATTCAAGGAGAAATCGAAAGATTTGAGAAAACTCTCAGCAAACAGCAAGAAAAACTTCAACTTGCTGAAACTCTGACCAAGCAAACTACTGAAAAGTACGTTTTGCTGAAGGAAGAGACAGAAGAAAAGGATGCTGAAATAAGGCGTCTTAAGAAGTTGATTGCTGAGGCTGCAGAGAAAATTCTCAAATGGCATTAGAATTGGAAGAGTATCAGTCCTCAATTCTAAAGTTACTTGCTGAAATCCAAGAAATGAAAAAGATGAAAATCAATTTCAAATCCTATGTGGAAGCAAGTAATACGCTGACTGAACTAAACTCTTATTTGAGAGATCCATCTCAGAAAGAAGGTTTAGGAGCAACGTGTGAAGGTGATAACGTAGAAATCTTGAGAAAAGATAAATCACCTATCTCCTTTGTACGTGCTACTGATAGTAGTCCACCAGTGATCTATCAGTTTGGTCAAACTAAGGTTGCTGAAACATGCAATCAAGTACCTATGACCATAAAGCCCGCTGTTGCTACTCAAAGTAACAAGACTTTAAAAGGAAAACAGGTTGCTGTGAAGCAAACTGGAAAGAAAAAGAATGCCGTGAAGCATTCCGCCAAACAAGTTGCTGAAAAGCAAGTTGTTAAGTCTAAAGGCAAGATTACCAAAAGTAATCAGAAGTCCTTTGCTGACAAACCTGAATCAAGTAAGGTTGCTGATGCTAAAGCTCAGCATTCTCCAAAGAGTGGACTCGGTTTCAAAACCAAGCAAAGTCAACTCTTTCATGAGTATAAGCAAAGTCAGCAAAGATACTTCAAAGAGATGAAGAAAACCAAGCCTAAGAGTTCTGAAAAGACTCCCAATGCTAGGACTAGAAGGAACCTTGCTAGAAAAGAACTTACTGAAAAGTATGTTCAGCAAAAAGGTCAACAGAGCAAGACACCACATCAGAAAGTGGATTTGACCAGCACGAGTCAAAAGTCTTTCAGCTCAAAACCTCCTAGTTCCTCAGCAAGTAGAAAACAAGTCAAAGTTGAAAAACTTCAGACTTGGGTTTCCACTGGACGCATTCTTGAACATGTTAATGGACATCCATCATTGGATAATTAACTTGTTTGCTCTTGATTGTGCAGACTGCAGCCACGGAGACAAACGATGCAATCTGGCACTTTGATAGTGGTTGTGGAAAGCACATGACGGGCAACAAGAATAACCTTATAAACTATAGACGGTGGTCTAAAGGTCCAACAATAAGGTTTGCTGGTGGAGGCTCCGGATCTACAAAAGGCTATGGTGATGTGAAGTTGGGATGCATAACCATTTCTGGAGTTCTTTATGTCAAAAATCTTAAGTTTAACCTTTTCAGCATGAGTCAATTTGCTGACAAAGGATACTTCATCGAAATTAAAAGTGATGAATGTAAACTTGTAGATTTTGAGACTAAAAAGGTTATAATGATTGCAAGAAGATCAGGAGGCTTGTACACCGTTGATTGGTCTTCAGCAAACGTTGAAAAATGCCTTGTCTCAGATCATGATTGCCTTGCTGAAAAAGCATGGTTATGGCATAAACGAACAAGTCATCTAAACTTCAAGACGCTGAATAAGCTGTCTAAAAAGGCACTTGTAGTTGGATTACCTAGGGTTACTTTTAAGAAGGATGGTGTTTGCAATGCATGTCAGCAAGGAAAGCAAACCAAATCTTCTTTCAAGAACAAGGCAGTACCGTCAACTACAAAACCTTTACAACTCTTACACATGGACTTGTTTGAATCTTCTTCAACAAGCTATGCTGGTAAGAAGTATGGTCTAGTCGTGGTAGATGACTATTCAAGATTCACTTGGGTAGTATTCATCAAGCACAAATCTGAAACCAAGACTGAAATACCTAACTTGCTGAATAAGCTTGAAGTCATGAAAAATGACAAGGTAAGAGTCATAAGGACAGACCATGGTACTGAGTTTGTAAACCAGTACATAACTGAATATTGTACCTCCAAAGGTATTCAACATCAGTTATCCTCAGTAAGGACACCACAGCAAAATGGTGTTGCTGAACGGAAGAATCGTACCCTGAAAGAAGCCGCAAGAACAATGCTTGCTGACACTGAGATAAGTGAGGCTTACTGGGTTGAAGCGATTAATACCGCCTGCTATACTCAGAATAGATGTTTGATTACTAAGGAATACAACAAAACTCCTTATGAATTGTTTGTTGGAAGACCTCCTAACATCACTCATCTAAGAGTATTTGGTTGCAAGTGTTTCGTTCTTAACAATGGTAGAGAATACCTAAGAACATTTCAACCAAAGGCAGACGAAGCGATATTTCTTGGCTACTCCTTGCATAGTAAAGCTTACAGAGTTTACAACAAAAAGGCACAAAAGATTGAAGAATCTGTGCATGTTGTATTCTACGAAAAGACACAAGGTGTGCCTGCTGAAGAAGAAATATCAGAATGTATGAAAAAGCTAATCATACATGAGCAAAGAACTGAATCTGATGCTAGGCAAATCAAGTCAATTGAACTAAATGATGATTCTGACAATGATTCTCCTCCCCCGAGTCATGACAAGATAAATATAGTTCACGACAAAGAATTTCCAGCAAAAGATGCGGTTGCTCCGGAAGTTGCTGAAATTACGCAATCTCCAGTGCCTGCTGATGAAATATCTCAACCCAGCAATGCTGACAAGCAGTTGCTGACGATCAAATCTCAGCAGAGACACAAATTCCCAGTAGTACTGAACAAGTACATACTGAAGAGTCACATGCTGATGAGCAAACATATCCTGATCCAACAAACAGGAAACCTGTTAATAAATGGATTAGAGATCATCCCTCTACGGATATGATTGGCGATATTAATAAACGCCAAGTGACTAGATCCAAAGCTACTCAAGGACTTGCTGAAGAAGCAACTGTCGTAGAAGTAGAATCTTTATTCTCTTGCTTTGTTTCAGAAATTGAACCTAAAACCATAGAAGAAGCTTTGAAGCATTCTGAATGGATAAAGGCAATGCAAGAAGAATTGGATCAATTTGAAAGAAACAAAGTCTGGAAACTTGTGCCACTTGCTGAAAATAAGAAAGCTATTGGTACAAAGTGGGTGTTCAGAAACAAGCTGAGCGAGTCTGGTGAAGTAACAAGAAACAAAGCACGCTTAGTTGCTCAAGGTTACTGTCAGACTGAAGGATTGGACTATGATGAGTCTTACGCTCCAGTTGCAAGATTGGATGCAATTAGGCTTTTCTTGGCCTTTGCTGCTCACAATGACTTCATTGTTTACCAAATGGATGTTAAGAGTGCATTCTTAAATGGTGAACTTGCTGAAGAAGTCTACCTAGAACAACCCCCTGGCTTTGAACTTCCCTCAGAAACCAAGATGGTATATAAGCTTCAGAAAGCTGTATATGGTCTAAAGCAAGCACCAAGAGCATGGTATGATACCTTAGCTAAGTTCTTGCTGGAAAATGGTTTCAAGAAAGGTGAAGTTGACAAAACTCTTTTTACCATGAACCATGATGGTAAATTAATCTTAGTTCAAATTTATGTGGATGACATAATTTTTGGATCTAAGGACAAGCAACTTTGTGATGATTTTGCCAAACTCATGACAAATAAGTTTGAAATGAGTATGATGGGAAAATTGAATTATTTCCTAGGGTTGCAAGTCAAGCAACTCAAAGATGGAATATTCATAAATCAAGCAAAGTATGCGAAAGAAATGCTCATAAAGTTTAGGATCAAAGAGGATGAAAAACCTGAAAAGATCCCTATGAGTGTTGGTACCAAATTGGGCTATACTAAAGAGGACAAAAGTGTTGAAGAACACAAGTATAGGAAGCTCATTGGTTCCTTGTTGTATTTAACAGCAAGTAGACCTGACATTCAGTATGCTGTTTGTGTGTGTGCAAGATTCCAATCGGATCCAAGAGAATCACACTACAAAAAGGCAATTAAAATACTGAAATATGTTAAAGGTACAGTCAATGTTGGATTATGGTATCCAAAAGATTCTGGACTTGAATTGGTTGGCTATTCTGATGCTGATCATGGTGGATCAACTCTTGATAGAAAAAGTACCTCTGGAACTTGTCAGTTTTTGGGTACTAGATTAATATCATGGTTCAGCAAGAAGCAAACGTGTGTCGCCAATTCATCTACAGAATCTGAATACATTGCAGCTGGTTGTTGCACAGCTCAAATCCTATGGATTCAGCAACAATTAAGAGATTATGGTATTTCTGCAAAGAAAACACCAATCTTTTGTGATAATACAAGTGCTATTGCAATTACGCAAAATCCTAAGTTTCACTCTAGGACCAAGCACATTGATATTAGACATCATTTCATTAGAGATCATGTGGAAAAAGGTGATATTGAGGTTGTGAAAGTAGGTACTGAAGATCAGCTTGCTGACATCTTTACCAAGCCCCTACCGGATAATAGGTTCGCAATGCTAAGGTATAACCTTGGATTGATTGAACTACCTCAATAAAGGATACACTTGGCAGAATGCTGAAACAGGTATTCAGCAAGCCAAAGTATTCCTGTCCAAAAGACCAAGTCACTGATTTCTTCTAAGAAATGATAAGTCACAACATGATTGCTGAAACAGGCATTCAGCAAGTAATTCCTTCAAAACAGGTATTTGTTAGGAAACTTGATCACTTGCTGAGACAGGAACTCAGTAAGTGAAAGAACTTAAGGATTGCTGAGACGGGTACTTAGACAATCAAAAGATACTGAAACAGGTATTCAAGTATCAAAGGAATTTTCTGAAACGGGAATTCAGAAAAAGAGCAAAATCTCATCTCTCAGATTTTACCAAAGGATGTCTCAAATTGCAAAAAGAATTTACTGATACGGGAAATCAGAAATATCTTTTAAACTTAGAAAATATGAGATATCTAAGTAAGGGGGAACTTTCAGCAAGTAGCTAGATTGTTAATTCAAACTCGCTGAAAAGATTCTTGTCTATTTCAGCAAGCAATCTATCCCTTATTACTCGGTAAAATCAATTTGTGACGTTAAGCTGGCACAGATAAACTCGCAATAAATCATGACATGAAATTCAATCGTGGCCATTGATTAAAAGGAGTTATTAATCTAACGGCTAACAAAACAAAGAGAGAGAGTGCTCTGACGGTTTTAGTTAGTGGGCCACTACGCATTCAATGCAAAGGCTCCACTATCTCCAGTGTTTCTCTGTTTTACCCTTGCTGAGAACTCAAATCGATTGAGTTTCTCACACACCAGAGACACTATATAAAGAAGGAGTTAGAGAAATGACAAAATTCTTTAACTCACATTTCCTTTCTCTGCAATTTCTAGCCTGAAACTACTGTACCTCCGGTCAAAAAGCAAACTATCTTTTCGTACAATTTCTTGCTCTATATAAAGAAATGGCTCCCAAGAGACAGTCATCTAAGTCCTCAAAATCGTCAAAGGTTGACAGTGCTGAAACACGCATTGCTCCGGTGACTGCTCCGGTGACTTCTCTGACCCAAGACACAACGAAAGTTGTGTTGAAAAACGACCGAATCACTGTAAAACCTATGCCTCCGTCATATCTTGACACTGCAAAGTGTGAGATGTTGATGCAATGGGGAGGGTTTGCAAAAGAAAAGTACATTAGGTACTTTTATGAACAAGAACTTGATGACCAAAATGAAGAGGCGCTTGAGTTCATCAAGCAGCAAGGCCTCATGAACTTTATCTCTGCTCGCACTAAGCAAGTGAGCATGATTGATACCATGGAGTTCTACAATAATGCAGAAATCCAGTCCCTTACAGACAGTAATGGAGTCACTGAAAAAGTGATCCTTACTTATGTTCAGAACACGCAAATCGTCCTGAAATGGACTGATTTAGCGGAGATTTTTCAGATTCCAACCACTGGAACTGAAGATGACGTCACTGCTTCTGACGAAGAAATTGAAGCTTTCTACAGTGACGTCAGAAATGCAAAAATGAAGAAAGGCGAGATAGCTCCCGTGACTTGGACAAAGCACGTTAAGAGAAAGCATCTCTGCCTTCACTTGGTCTAGTAGCTCTGCTACTGATTAAAGTTCTTGACTCCCAAGTTGGAGGAATTGACCAAGTAGGCCTGAGAAGATGGCCATTGCTGATGCATATCATGAGAATAAATCGGAACTTAACTGGGCTAAGTACATTTTCAACAGGCTTGTTGATTGTGTTACTAAGTTTAAGGTAAAGGTAGAAGACAACAAGGTCTCACCTTCCTTTCCAGTTATGTATGGAATCAAGATATGCTATATCCTTGAACATTTCAGGATTCAGCTAAGAAACCCATTGCCAATCAAGAAATCTGTGTGCAATGTGGGAAGATCTTTCTACAAGCAGAATGTACCTAAGATTGCTGGAAAGAAAACCAAGAAGACAACAACTGCAAATGTTGTCAGCACAAGCCAGCAAGAAAGGTATACAACAGCTGCAGATGTTACCACTCAGCAACTTAGAGATGAAACTGCTGTTGGTGGTGGTAACACAAATGAAACTGCTGTAGAAAATCAACAAGGTACGTGTACAACAGCCGTTGCTGAAAATGCAACAATAGATGACTCTGGGAAACTGGAGAAATCTAAAAAGAAAAAGAGGAAAGCTGATGATGACACTCAGACTGCAGCGTCATCAGCAAATCCCGTACCTAAGAGGAAACGGACAAGTAACAAAAGAAAGAAGACACTGGCTTCTCAGTCAGTCCCCAATGTCCAAGACTCCTCAGTCAATTCCCAGACAAATGCTGAAACGCATTTGCCAGTAGATGTTGCTGAAATAATTACTGAAACATACATCAGCAATGTTGAAGTGTTTGCGGAAGCCTTCAACAATCAACTTAACGTTGATAACTCTACTGAGAATAGACCACAAGGCAGTGGAAATGAAATTCCTGCCCAAGTCCCAGATATCTACATTGTAGATAATCTAGATGATCAAACCATGGAACCAGTAAGCGACATTGCTGCTGATCTGCAAAGAGCGGCACTTGCTGATGCTGCTGAACAGATGGTTGCTGAACAAGCAACTCATCAAGTTGCTGAAACCCAGCTTGCTGATGGACCAGTTGCTGAGATAGCAATGGTTCCTGTTCCTGAAGTTGCTGAAACTCAAGAAGCATTATTCAAAGACGCATCTCTTGATGCTGAGAATACTGGCCCAAGTTCACCCAAGACTTCAATTGACAAAGTCCAGCTTGTACTGGAAGATTTAAGCAAACAAATGGAGTTGGAGATTGAAGAATCATCCAACAAGTCAATTGATCTCTTCATGACAAGCAGTGAGCTTAAAGGTCAAGATGCTTCTGCTCAACTTGTCAATTCAGAGACAAGGGAGATTGCTGAAACCGCACAGCTTTCTCAGTTAGAGCAAACTCAGAAGTCTGCTGAAGAAACAGTCCAAGAAGCTGAAGAAACTGTTAATGCTGAAAGGACTGAGCCACAACCTGTCCTTCCTCAGCAGGTAGTTAATTCAACCATCAGTAAAACTTCAAATTCTGAAAATTGTTCTTTTGCTAAAATTATTCTTTCTCTACAGACTTCTCAAGATACAAGTCAGATGGTTGCTGAAGCCTCTGCACCAGAACCAACACTCCCTGCTCAGCAGGTAGTTAATAATTTTGGTATAAAAACTAAGTTTGACAGCTTAGTACTTGTGTCTAATTTTAATTTATTTCAGGATGAACAAATGGAGGATGCTACTCCAGCTCCTCATGGAATGGAAATTGTACTACATGAGCTTGCTGACTCTCAGCAGGTAAATCATGTTTCAGATTAAACTCTAAAACAATTCTCCAAACCAATCCTGATCTAAATAAAATTCTTTTTCAGGCTCAAAAGGAGACCACTGAAGTGGTACTCATCACTGAAGATCAGCAAGTAAGTTCTGAAGAACTTTACTTGAGCTTCAAGAGGACAACTTTGTCAAGAGTTGCTAAGTCCGTCAGCAACTGGCAAAGATATAGGAGAATGGACTTCTCAGATCTTCACCTTCATCTCTCAAATGAGAAAAAGAGATCTTCACTGCTGAAGCTCGAAACATTTGTCCACTCCATCCTTCCTGAAGAAATGACATATTCTCAGCAAATGAGTTCAAATCTGATTGCTCAAATCAGAGAGAATATGAAGGCCAAATTTAAGAGTGCCTCTCCAGCTGAACAAGCTGTGATGCTCAAAGGCTCTTTTGTTCCTGTGGTGGCTGATCCCCACAAACTAACTGAGGAAGAGGAAGTGACAAGTGTTGCTTTGTATAAGCACGTTGAGCTAGTCATTTGACAGATGATGAAGAAGAAGAAGAAGATGAGAACATTCCCACTGATCCCAGTGATGATGAAGGGAAAGATTCTAAGGACAAAAAGGATGACGATGATGACAATCAAGGTCCAAGTCCTGGTGCTGGTGGATTAAAGTTAACAGCTGCTGAAACTAATCCCTCTGACAATCAGCAAGCTGAACAACAACAATCTCAGCAAGAATCTCAACCTCCTCCTGCTGCTGCTGAAAATCAAGCACCTGTACAAGGTGCTGATACTGAAGAAGAATACGCCAGAAAAAGGGCTGCCTTGAAAAATGGCAAGAGTCCAGTTTCTGATGCCAAGGTTACTGAAGAAAACCTTGAAGATGAGGATGAAGAAGATGAAGATTACCAACGAGCTCTACAAAATAGTCTCGTGATCCATGCAAGGCATACGCAGGATCTGGAAATTGGTGAATCTTCAAGACCAAAATCAAGGAAGTTCCATCCCTTCCACTTACTACTGGCGCAACTCCAGTTATTGAGTCTCAAACGTTGCCTTCAGCAACTACTCAATTAAAACTAACTACTGGCGAAACTCCAGTAATTGAGCCCCAAACTCAATTGAAACAACTATCTACTGGTGAAACTCCAGTCGTTGAGTCTGAAGTGTTGCCATCAGCAACCACTCAACAAAAAGGAAGTGAAGCTACTGACAAAGGCTCCAAAGTCGCTCAACTTGATGAATCTGAGGATGATGACGACTTGTCAGAAAATGATGATGAACAATCCAAAAGAGACCCAAAAGTCGTTCAGATTCCTCCTCCTGATTACATCAATGATTTAGACGATGGACTAAGAGCCGAATTGCTGACGCGTGATGATCAGTTTGCTTCTGAAATTAAGGTTCATTCCTTAACACCTCATTTAGTGCCGTTCCCAAGAGTTGAGGAGTTTACTCCCAGAATTCTAGCACTAAAGCAAGTCCATGATGCCTGCAAAGCTGAAGATGAGGCATTGCTTGCTGAGAGCCCACTTGACATTGGAAAATATTGGCTACAGTGCTGAGACGCACTACAACTTTGACAATAGCTCAGAGAGACATCAGTCTTTATCACAAGAGCTATGAAGAAGATGTAAGTCAGGCGCTCAAGCTTGCAAAGACTGCTCTTGTCAAAGCTCAGAATATTATGGATGAGAAGGCCGCAACAGAGAAAAGACATGAAGAGAACATGATGAATATTCAAAAAGAGTTAGCAACAATGAACTCTGACCAACAAGAAATCATCATGAAGTATAACAGTCTCAACACTCTTGCTGAAAATTGCAATGAGTTTTATTCTCTGCACATCACTCCGATGTTGCAATCCATGTCTAAGGGGGAAAAGAAGACTAGAAAAGCAATCAAACCCCTCCTACTCCTGCTGCTGATGTGCCACTTCCACTAGAACCTCTTGCTGAAAGAGAGCAAAGTTCTAAAAGACAAGCAGAAACTGAGTTAAATTCAGCAAGTACCAAAAAGAGAAAAACCGCTGCTGAAACTCAAGATTTCTGTCACAATGAAAGTCATCACAATCTGAATGAAGATGATGAAGAAGATGATGACAATCAAACAATAGCTCAAGCCATAAGAGCTAGACCCTTAACAGCCATAACTCCGTCTGGCCACTCAAGGCATTTTTCGTCTGACTCTTCAGCAAGAGATCAAGACAATGCTAAATCAAGAAGAAGAAGGCAAAGACAGGAAGAGAAAAGGCTGGCCAGCATTGCTATTGGCTCCGGCATTGAATATACAAAGACCAGCAATGATGAAACCACTCAGAATGTGATCAGAAACATTCATGGTTGCTGGATCCTAAAGCTGGAAGACTTGCTGGTAAATGAGTTCTTTCCTACAGCCATTTTGAATCAGATGTTCAAATGGATTGAACTCAAGGTCCAAAGAAAGCAAAGGGAAGAATCCCTCCCAAGAAATATTGCTGGGAAATGGTTGAATCTGAGGTCTATGTAAGAAGAGTTGCCATTGGTAAGACATACAAGCAAGAACCAAATCTGATCAAACCACCTGGCATCGCTTACTATGCTGACCCGGTAACAAAGAAACCTAAGAAGAAACTTGGATTGATTCCTTATGAGTACTTCTATCTTACTGCTCAGGATCAAGAAGAAGATCTTCTCTGGTTAAGAAAGATTCATCCGAGAAACATTTCAGATACACAGCTTCTCCATGCCAGCAATTGGGGCATGCATTTGTGGGTAATTAACTACATGGAAATGAATGCTGAAAAGCATCATCATACTGCCTGCAAAAATGCAAGAATTCTTCAACTACAAGTCCGTAGGCTTCTGGAAAACTACGAGAAGGATTGTGTTGAATTCACTGCTCTTGCTGAGAAGAGTGTAAGAGAGATTTTGAGAAAATCCTCTGAAAGAGTTTAAGTCCCTGCAATAGTTTTTGTTAAAGTTTTTGTTTGCTGATTCTTGTTATCTATGCTTTCTTGTAAACTTCTGAATGATAACTTTCAGCAATGAATTCTTTTTGACTCTTATTGGTTTTTGATTATGCAACTTACTTATGCTTACTGTTTATTATTCAAGTATGCTTGCATTAATCATCTGATTTATTCAACATCAGAAACCTCTAAAAGGGTAACAATTAATTTAGCCATGGATTGCTAACATCAAAAAGGGGGAAATTTGTTAGGAAACTTGTAATTTTGATGAGCAATTAACCATGCTAAATTAAGAACAGTCCAGTAACTAGTACTCTTAAGGTCCATAGGAATTTAGAATTTTAAGGACATTGTAAAAGAGGAACGTTTGCTGATGACTTAGATAGGTGTTAGATAAGTTATTTCTTTTGTGGATGACGTACTTTAATTTCTGTGAAGAAATTAATTTATTGACACATTTGCGTATATGATGTATTTTTTCTGAAAAAAGAAAATGACCTATTGAAGCATTTGCTGAAGATGTATTTTGTTTATTACAAACAAATTATTGAAGCAAATAAGAAACCGGTCAGAATCTTGAAGACTTTTGAAGATCTGAAGACTTGAAGACTTGAAGACTTGAAGATTGCTGAAGACTGGTAAGGCACGTGTTGCTCAGAAAGTGAAATTTTCAGCAACAGCATTGCATAAGTGAAAATCTGAAAGACAGAGTAGGTTGTGCTTGCTGAAACTGAGAATGAACACTTGCTGATGAACATATGTGACCTCTTGCTGAATGTACGTGATTTTGCGCTCCAATGTTACTGTTTGAATTCTATTCAAAGTGCATTTAATGCAAAGCTTACACACAAAGGACATGAAGACTAGAAGACAAACAAAGGTTGCTGCTGAAAGTACAAAAGCAAGATAGTGACATGTTAAGGAACAAAAGCCTTAGGATTTGAAATTCAAACGGCTCCTTACTTGCACTATAAATAGAGGTCATCCGGCAAAGAGTTGAAGTGTGTCAACAACGTGATCAAACTCTCACTTGTGCTTAAATTCACAAACCTTCAAACACTCTTACTGCCATTGATCCGTTCCAAGACTTAAAGCTTGAAAAAGCTACTTGTGAAGAAGTAGAACAAACTCGGCTAAGAAATTAGTTAAGTGTTCTTTCTTTCGAACAAGAACAAGTCTTGACACCAGAAACAATCAAACTTGTTTACTGCAAAGTATTCCAAGTTGTGTTTCTTAGATTACTTGTTGTAACTGAATAAGTTATAATTAAGTTATCTCACCCCAAAACTCTCTAACTGAAAATACACCCTTTCAGGCGTGATATTCAGGGGGAACTTAATCGAGCAAGTTTTGCTGATTAAAAGTACCAAGTTTGGTGGAGAACAAGGTTGAGTTCTCTAGTTTAGGTTGGAGACAAAGCAAGTGTGCTTTGGTTTCTGTTGAATCGCTTTAGATAGGAGATTGTAAGGAACCTCAATCATATCTTAGTGGATTCAGTCCTAGAAAGGACAAAGTGGATTAGTTGGGAGATTACGCCACTCTCAGATACCACTCTAAAAGCGTTTGTGTGATTTACTTACTGCATTTAGCTTTCAGCAAATTATATCTGTTTGTACACAGTCACTCACATCACTTGCTGAAACCTTTACTTGCTGAAAAAGCACTTATCGTTTCAAAGACTTCCGCTCTCTGATTTTAAGTATCAGCAAACCAAGCTACTGTAAAGTAACTTACGCTTGCTGAGAAAGTTAAGTATCAGCAACCTCATTACTGAAAAGTAATAAGTACTTGCTGAGAAAGTTTTAAACGACAAAAGTTTGAAAAGACTATTCACCCCCCCCCCTCTAGTCTTTTCTTGTTGTTTAAAGGGACCAACC
>JAHHQI010000788.1:0-16368 GCA_028274465.1 Plantago ovata | reverse complement strand
TAGTTCTCTCCTATGTTTGCGGAAAGGATATCATAACGGGACACTCTATATAGCAATCTAACTAATCTAGTGATCTAGTTGTTGTTCTATATAAAGGGAAGACATACAACTCATTCTTTACATGGGATTGTATCTTTCATCTACCTAATGCAATAGAAAGTGAATGAATGAATCAATAGACAACTAATCTAGTTTGTAAGGCTAATGGAAAGGTTAGTTTCAGCTATAGTACTTGTAGTTAGTTCTCTCCTATGTTTGAGGAAAGGGATATCATAATGGAACACTCTAAATAGCAATCTAACTAATCTAGTGATCTAGTAGTTGTCCTATACATACAACTCATTCTTCACATGGCATTGTATCTTTCATCTACATAAAGCAATAGAAAGTGGATGAATGAATCATCTAGTTAGTAAGCACAATAGATAGGTTAGTTTCAATGGACTCTTTAACTTGCTCACTAAGGAAGCAAGGGAACTTCTTATTTGATTGTGTATATAACTCTAGTACTTGTAGTTAGTTCTCTCCTATGTTTGCGGAAAGGATATCATAACGGGACACTCTATATAGCAATCTAACTAATCTAGTGATCTAGTTGTTGTTCTATATAAAGGGAAGACATACAACTCATTCTTTACATGGGATTGTATCTTTCATCTACCTAATGCAATAGAAAGTGAATGAATGAATCAATAGACAACTAATCTAGTTTGTAAGGGTAATGGAAAGGTTAGTTTCAGCTATAGTACTTGTAGTTAGTTCTCTGCTATGTTTGAGGAAAGGGATATCATAATGGAACACTCTAAATAGCAATCTAACTAACTAGTGATCTAGTGATCTAGTAGTTGTTCTATACATACAACTCATTCTTCACATGGCATTGTATCTTTCATCTACATAAAGCAATAGAAAGTGGATGAATGAATCATCTAGTTAGTAAGCACAATAGATAGGTTAGTTTCAATGGACTCTTTAACTTGCTCATTAAGGAAGCAAGGGAACTTCTTATTTGATTGTGTATATAACTCTAGTATTGTAGTTAGTTCTCTCCTATGTTTGCGGAAAGGATATCATAACGGGACACTCTATATAGCAATCTAACTAATCTAGTGATCTAGTTGTTGTTCTATATAAAGGGAAGACATACAACTCATTCTTTACATGGGATTGTATCTTTCATCTACCTAATGCAATAGAAAGTGAATGAATGAATCAATAGACAACTAATCTAGTTTGTAAGGCTAATGGAAAGGTTAGTTTCAGCTATAGTACTTGTAGTTAGTTCTCTCCTATGTTTGAGGAAAGGGATATCATAATGGAACACTCTAAATAGCAATCTAACTAATCTAGTGATCTAGTAGTTGTCCTATACATACAACTCATTCTTCACATGGCATTGTATCTTTCATCTACATAAAGCAATAGAAAGTGGATGAATGAATCATCTAGTTAGTAAGCACAATAGATAGGTTAGCTTCAATGGACTCTTTAACTTGCTCATTAAGGAAGCAAGGGAACTTCTTATTTGATTGTGTATATAACTCTAGTACTTGTAGTTAGTTCTCTCCTATGTTTGCGGAAAGGATATCATAACGGGACACTCTATATAGCAATCTAACTAATCTAGTGATCTAGTTGTTGTTCTATATAAAGGGAAGACATACAACTCATTCTTTACATGGGATTGTATCTTTCATCTACCTAATGCAATAGAAAGTGAATGAATGAATCAATAGACAACTAATCTAGTTTGTAAGGGTAATGGAAAGGTTAGTTTCAGCTATAGTACTTGTAGTTAGTTCTCTCCTATGTTTGAGGAAAGGGATATCATAATGGAACACTCTAAATAGCAATCTAACTAATCTAGTGATCTAGTAGTTGTTCTATACATACAACTCATTCTTCACATGGCATTGTATCTTTCATCTACATAAAGCAATAGAAAGTGGATGAATGAATCATCTAGTTAGTAAGCACAATAGATAGGTTAGTTTCAATGGACTCTTTAACTTGCTCATTAAGGAAGCAAGGGAACTTCTTATTTGATTGTGTATATAACTCTAGTATTTGTAGTTAGTTCTCTCCTATGTTTGCGGAAAGGATATCATAACGGGACACTCTATATAGCAATCTAACTAATCTAGTGATCTAGTTGTTGTTCTATATAAAGGGAAGACATACAACTCATTCTTTACATGGGATTGTATCTTTCATCTACCTAATGCAATAGAAAGTGAATGAATGAATCAATAGACAACTAATCTAGTTTGTAAGGTAATGGAAAGGTTAGTTTCAGCTATAGTACTTGTAGTTAGTTCTCTCCTATGTTTGAGGAAAGGGATATCATAATGGAACACTCTAAATAGCAATCTAACTAATCTAGTGATCTAGTAGTTGTTCTATACATACAACTCATTCTTCACATGGCATTGTATCTTTCATCTACATAAAGCAATAGAAAGTGGATGAATGAATCATCTAGTTAGTAAGCACAATAGATAGGTTAGTTTCAATGGACTCTTTAACTTGCTCATTAAGGAAGCAAGGGAACTTCTTATTTGATTGTGTATATAACTCTAGTACTTGTAGTTAGTTCTCTCCTATGTTTGCGGAAAGGATATCATAACGGGACACTCTATATAGCAATCTAACTAATCTAGTGATCTAGTTGTTGTTCTATATAAAGGGAAGACATACAACTCATTCTTTACATGGGATTGTATCTTTCATCTACCTAATGCAATAGAAAGTGAATGAATGAATCAATAGACAACTAATCTAGTTTGTAAGGGTAATGGAAAGGTTAGTTTCAGCTATAGTACTTGTAGTTAGTTCTCTCCTATGTTTGAGGAAAGGGATATCATAATGGAACACTCTAAATAGCAATCTAACTAATCTAGTGATCTAGTAGTTGTTCTATACATACAACTCATTCTTCACATGGCATTGTATCTTTCATCTACATAAAGCAATAGAAAGTGGATGAATGAATCATCTAGTTAGTAAGCACAATAGATAGGTTAGTTTCAATGGACTCTTTAACTTGCTCATTAAGGAAGCAAGGGAACTTCTTATTTGATTGTGTATATAACTCTAGTACTTGTAGTTAGTTCTCTCCTATGTTTGCGGAAAGGATATCATAACGGAACACTCTATATAGCAATCTAACTAATCTAGTGATCTAGTTGTTGTTCTAGATAAAGGGAAGACATACAACTCATTCTTTACATGGGATTGTATCTTTCATCTACCTAAAGCAATAGAAAGTGAATGAATGAATCAATAGACAACTAATCTAGTTTGTAAGGGTAATGGAAAGGTTAGTTTCAGCTATAGTACTTGTAGTTAGTTCTCTCCTATGTTTGAGGAAAGGGATATCATAATGGAACACTCTAAATAGCAATCTAACTAATCTAGTGATCTAGTAGTTGTTCTATACATACAACTCATTCTTTACATGGCATTGTATCTTTCATCTACATAAAGCAATAGAAAGTGGATGAATGAATCATCTAGTTAGTAAGCACAATAGATAGGTTAGTTTCAATGGACTCTTTAACTTGCTCATTAAGGAAGCAAGGGAACTTCTTATTTGATTGTGTATATAACTCTAGTACTTGTAGTTAGTTCTCTCCTATGTTTGCGGAAAGGGATATCATAACGGAACACTCTATATAGCAATCTAACTAATCTAGTGATCTAGTTGTTGTTCTAGATAAAGGGAAGACATACAACTCATTCTTTACATGGGATTGTATCTTTCATCTACCTAAGCAATAGAAAGTGAATGAATGAATCAATAGACAACTAATCTAGTTTGTAAGGGTAATGGAAAGGTTAGTTTCAGCTATAGTACTTGTAGTTAGTTCTCTCCTATGTTTGAGGAAAGGGATATCATAATGGAACACTCTAAATAGCAATCTAACTAATCTAGTGATCTAGTAGTTGTTCTATACATACAACTCATTCTTTACATGGCATTGTATCTTTCATCTACATAAAGCAATAGAAAGTGGATGAATGAATCATCTAGTTAGTAAGCACAATAGATAGGTTAGTTTCAATGGACTCTTTAACTTGCTCATTAAGGAAGCAAGGGAACTTCTTATTTGATTGTGTATATAACTCTAGTACTTGTAGTTAGTTCTCTCCTATGTTTGCGGAAAGGGATATCATAACGGAACACTCTATATAGCAATCTAACTAATCTAGTGATCTAGTTGTTGTTCTAGATAAAGGGAAGACATACAACTCATTCTTTACATGGGATTGTATCTTTCATCTACCTAAAGCAATAGAAAGTGAATGAATGAATCAATAGACAACTAATCTAGTTTGTAAGGGTAATGGAAAGGTTAGTTTCAGCTATAGTACTTGTAGTTAGTTCTCTCCTATGTTTGAGGAAAGGGATATCATAATGGAACACTCTAAATAGCAATCTAACTAATCTAGTGATCTAGTAGTTGTTCTATACATACAACTCATTCTTTACATGGCATTGTATCTTTCATCTACATAAAGCAATAGAAAGTGGATGAATGAATCATCTAGTTAGTAAGCACAATAGATAGGTTAGTTTCAATGGACTCTTTAACTTGCTCATTAAGGAAGCAAGGGAACTTCTTATTTGATTGTGTATATAACTCTAGTACTTGTAGTTAGTTCTCTCCTATGTTTGCGGAAAGGGATATCATAACGGAACACTCTATATAGCAATCTAACTAATCTAGTGATCTAGTTGTTGTTCTAGATAAAGGGAAGACATACAACTCATTCTTTACATGGGATTGTATCTTTCATCTACCTAAAGCAATAGAAAGTGAATGAATGAATCAATAGACAACTAATCTAGTTTGTAAGGGTAATGGAAAGGTTAGTTTCAGCTATAGTACTTGTAGTTAGTTCTCTCCTATGTTTGAGGAAAGGGATATCATAATGGAACACTCTAAATAGCAATCTAACTAATCTAGTGATCTAGTAGTTGTTCTATACATACAACTCATTCTTACATGGCATTGTATCTTTCATCTACATAAAGCAATAGAAAGTGGATGAATGAATCATCTAGTTAGTAAGCACAATAGATAGGTTAGTTTCAATGGACTCTTTAACTTGCTCATTAAGGAAGCAAGGGAACTTCTTATTTGATTGTGTATATAACTCTAGTACTTGTAGTTAGTTCTCTCCTATGTTTGCGGAAAGGGATATCATAACGGAACACTCTATATAGCAATCTAACTAATCTAGTGATCTAGTTGTTGTTCTAGATAAAGGGAAGACATACAACTCATTCTTTACATGGGATTGTATCTTTCATCTACCTAAAGCAATAGAAAGTGAATGAATGAATCAATAGACAACTAATCTAGTTTGTAAGGGTAATGGAAAGGTTAGTTTCAGCTATAGTACTTGTAGTTAGTTCTCTCCTATGTTTGAGGAAAGGGATATCATAATGGAACACTCTAAATAGCAATCTAACTAATCTAGTGATCTAGTAGTTGTTCTATACATACAACTCATTCTTTACATGGCATTGTATCTTTCATCTACATAAAGCAATAGAAAGTGGATGAATGAATCATCTAGTTAGTAAGCACAATAGATAGGTTAGTTTCAATGGACTCTTTAACTTGCTCATTAAGGAAGCAAGGGAACTTCTTATTTGATTGTGTATATAACTCTAGTACTTGTAGTTAGTTCTCTCCTATGTTTGCGGAAAGGGATATCATAACGGAACACTCTATATAGCAATCTAACTAATCTAGTGATCTAGTTGTTGTTCTAGATAAAGGGAAGACATACAACTCATTCTTTACATGGGATTGTATCTTTCATCTACCTAAAGCAATAGAAAGTGAATGAATGAATCAATAGACAACTAATCTAGTTTGTAAGGGTAATGGAAAGGTTAGTTTCAGCTATAGTACTTGTAGTTAGTTCTCTCCTATGTTTGAGGAAAGGGATATCATAATGGAACACTCTAAATAGCAATCTAACTAATCTAGTGATCTAGTAGTTGTTCTATACATACAACTCATTCTTTACATGGCATTGTATCTTTCATCTACATAAAGCAATAGAAAGTGGATGAATGAATCATCTAGTTAGTAAGCACAATAGATAGGTTAGTTTCAATGGACTCTTTAACTTGCTCATTAAGGAAGCAAGGGAACTTCTTATTTGATTGTGTATATAACTCTAGTACTTGTAGTTAGTTCTCTCCTATGTTTGCGGAAAGGGATATCATAACGGAACACTCTATATAGCAATCTAACTAATCTAGTGATCTAGTTGTTGTTCTAGATAAAGGGAAGACATACAACTCATTCTTTACATGGGATTGTATCTTTCATCTACCTAAAGCAATAGAAAGTGAATGAATGAATCAATAGACAACTAATCTAGTTTGTAAGGGTAATGGAAAGGTTAGTTTCAGCTATAGTACTTGTAGTTAGTTCTCTCCTATGTTTGAGGAAAGGGATATCATAATGGAACACTCTAAATAGCAATCTAACTAATCTAGTGATCTAGTAGTTGTTCTATACATACAACTCATTCTTTACATGGCATTGTATCTTTCATCTACATAAAGCAATAGAAAGTGGATGAATGAATCATCTAGTTAGTAAGCACAATAGATAGGTTAGTTTCAATGGACTCTTTAACTTGCTCATTAAGGAAGCAAGGGAACTTCTTATTTGATTGTGTATATAACTCTAGTACTTGTAGTTAGTTCTCTCCTATGTTTGCGGAAAGGGATATCATAACGGAACACTCTATATAGCAATCTAACTAATCTAGTGATCTAGTTGTTGTTCTAGATAAAGGGAAGACATACAACTCATTCTTTACATGGGATTGTATCTTTCATCTACCTAAAGCAATAGAAAGTGAATGAATGAATCAATAGACAACTAATCTAGTTTGTAAGGGTAATGGAAAGGTTAGTTTCAGCTATAGTACTTGTAGTTAGTTCTCTCCTATGTTTGAGGAAAGGGATATCATAATGGAACACTCTAAATAGCAATCTAACTAATCTAGTGATCTAGTAGTTGTTCTATACATACAACTCATTCTTTACATGGCATTGTATCTTTCATCTACATAAAGCAATAGAAAGTGGATGAATGAATCATCTAGTTAGTAAGCACAATAGATAGGTTAGTTTCAATGGACTCTTTAACTTGCTCATTAAGGAAGCAAGGGAACTTCTTATTTGATTGTGTATATAACTCTAGTACTTGTAGTTAGTTCTCTCCTATGTTTGCGGAAAGGGATATCATAACGGAACACTCTATATAGCAATCTAACTAATCTAGTGATCTAGTTGTTGTTCTAGATAAAGGGAAGACATACAACTCATTCTTTACATGGGATTGTATCTTTCATCTACCTAAAGCAATAGAAAGTGAATGAATGAATCAATAGACAACTAATCTAGTTTGTAAGGGTAATGGAAAGGTTAGTTTCAGCTATAGTACTTGTAGTTAGTTCTCTCCTATGTTTGAGGAAAGGGATATCATAATGGAACACTCTAAATAGCAATCTAACTAATCTAGTGATCTAGTAGTTGTTCTATACATACAACTCATTCTTTACATGGCATTGTATCTTTCATCTACATAAAGCAATAGAAAGTGGATGAATGAATCATCTAGTTAGTAAGCACAATAGATAGGTTAGTTTCAATGGACTCTTTAACTTGCTCATTAAGGAAGCAAGGGAACTTCTTATTTGATTGTGTATATAACTCTAGTACTTGTAGTTAGTTCTCTCCTATGTTTGCGGAAAGGGATATCATAACGGAACACTCTATATAGCAATCTAACTAATCTAGTGATCTAGTTGTTGTTCTAGATAAAGGGAAGACATACAACTCATTCTTTACATGGGATTGTATCTTTCATCTACCTAAAGCAATAGAAAGTGAATGAATGAATCAATAGACAACTAATCTAGTTTGTAAGGGTAATGGAAAGGTTAGTTTCAGCTATAGTACTTGTAGTTAGTTCTCTCCTATGTTTGAGGAAAGGGATATCATAATGGAACACTCTAAATAGCAATCTAACTAATCTAGTGATCTAGTAGTTGTTCTATACATACAACTCATTCTTTACATGGCATTGTATCTTTCATCTACATAAAGCAATAGAAAGTGGATGAATGAATCATCTAGTTAGTAAGCACAATAGATAGGTTAGTTTCAATGGACTCTTTAACTTGCTCATTAAGGAAGCAAGGGAACTTCTTATTTGATTGTGTATATAACTCTAGTACTTGTAGTTAGTTCTCTCCTATGTTTGCGGAAAGGGATATCATAACGGAACACTCTATATAGCAATCTAACTAATCTAGTGATCTAGTTGTTGTTCTAGATAAAGGGAAGACATACAACTCATTCTTTACATGGGATTGTATCTTTCATCTACCTAAAGCAATAGAAAGTGAATGAATGAATCAATAGACAACTAATCTAGTTTGTAAGGGTAATGGAAAGGTTAGTTTCAGCTATAGTACTTGTAGTTAGTTCTCTCCTATGTTTGAGGAAAGGGATATCATAATGGAACACTCTAAATAGCAATCTAACTAATCTAGTGATCTAGTAGTTGTTCTATACATACAACTCATTCTTTACATGGCATTGTATCTTTCATCTACATAAAGCAATAGAAAGTGGATGAATGAATCATCTAGTTAGTAAGCACAATAGATAGGTTAGTTTCAATGGACTCTTTAACTTGCTCATTAAGGAAGCAAGGGAACTTCTTATTTGATTGTGTATATAACTCTAGTACTTGTAGTTAGTTCTCTCCTATGTTTGCGGAAAGGGATATCATAACGGAACACTCTATATAGCAATCTAACTAATCTAGTGATCTAGTTGTTGTTCTAGATAAAGGGAAGACATACAACTCATTCTTTACATGGGATTGTATCTTTCATCTACCTAAAGCAATAGAAAGTGAATGAATGAATCAATAGACAACTAATCTAGTTTGTAAGGGTAATGGAAAGGTTAGTTTCAGCTATAGTACTTGTAGTTAGTTCTCTCCTATGTTTGAGGAAAGGGATATCATAATGGAACACTCTAAATAGCAATCTAACTAACTAATCTAGTGATCTAGTAGTTGTTCTATACATACAACTCATTCTTTACATGGCATTGTATCTTTCATCTACATAAAGCAATAGAAAGTGGATGAATGAATCATCTAGTTAGTAAGCACAATAGATAGGTTAGTTTCAATGGACTCTTTAACTTGCTCATTAAGGAAGCAAGGGAACTTCTTATTTGATTGTGTATATAACTCTAGTACTTGTAGTTAGTTCTCTCCTATGTTTGCGGAAAGGGATATCATAACGGAACACTCTATATAGCAATCTAACTAATCTAGTGATCTAGTTGTTGTTCTAGATAAAGGGAAGACATACAACTCATTCTTTACATGGGATTGTATCTTTCATCTACCTAAAGCAATAGAAAGTGAATGAATGAATCAATAGACAACTAATCTAGTTTGTAAGGGTAATGGAAAGGTTAGTTTCAGCTATAGTACTTGTAGTTAGTTCTCTCCTATGTTTGAGGAAAGGGATATCATAATGGAACACTCTAAATAGCAATCTAACTAATCTAGTGATCTAGTAGTTGTTCTATACATACAACTCATTCTTTACATGGCATTGTATCTTTCATCTACATAAAGCAATAGAAAGTGGATGAATGAATCATCTAGTTAGTAAGCACAATAGATAGGTTAGTTTCAATGGACTCTTTAACTTGCTCATTAAGGAAGCAAGGGAACTTCTTATTTGATTGTGTATATAACTCTAGTACTTGTAGTTAGTTCTCTCCTATGTTTGCGGAAAGGGATATCATAACGGAACACTCTATATAGCAATCTAACTAATCTAGTGATCTAGTTGTTGTTCTAGATAAAGGGAAGACATACAACTCATTCTTTACATGGGATTGTATCTTTCATCTACCTAAAGCAATAGAAAGTGAATGAATGAATCAATAGACAACTAATCTAGTTTGTAAGGGTAATGGAAAGGTTAGTTTCAGCTATAGTACTTGTAGTTAGTTCTCTCCTATGTTTGAGGAAAGGGATATCATAATGGAACACTCTAAATAGCAATCTAACTAATCTAGTGATCTAGTAGTTGTCTGTTCTATACATACAACTCATTCTTTACATGGCATTGTATCTTTCATCTACATAAAGCAATAGAAAGTGGATGAATGAATCATCTAGTTAGTAAGCACAATAGATAGGTTAGTTTCAATGGACTCTTTAACTTGCTCATTAAGGAAGCAAGGGAACTTCTTATTTGATTGTGTATATAACTCTAGTACTTGTAGTTAGTTCTCTCCTATGTTTGCGGAAAGGGATATCATAACGGAACACTCTATATAGCAATCTAACTAATCTAGTGATCTAGTTGTTGTTCTAGATAAAGGGAAGACATACAACTCATTCTTTACATGGGATTGTATCTTTCATCTACCTAAAGCAATAGAAAGTGAATGAATGAATCAATAGACAACTAATCTAGTTTGTAAGGGTAATGGAAAGGTTAGTTTCAGCTATAGTACTTGTAGTTAGTTCTCTCCTATGTTTGAGGAAAGGGATATCATAATGGAACACTCTAAATAGCAATCTAACTAATCTAGTGATCTAGTAGTTGTTCTATACATACAACTCATTCTTTACATGGCATTGTATCTTTCATCTACATAAAGCAATAGAAAGTGGATGAATGAATCATCTAGTTAGTAAGCACAATAGATAGGTTAGTTTCAATGGACTCTTTAACTTGCTCATTAAGGAAGCAAGGGAACTTCTTATTTGATTGTGTATATAACTCTAGTACTTGTAGTTAGTTCTCTCCTATGTTTGCGGAAAGGGATATCATAACGGAACACTCTATATAGCAATCTAACTAATCTAGTGATCTAGTTGTTGTTCTAGATAAAGGGAAGACATACAACTCATTCTTTACATGGGATTGTATCTTTCATCTACCTAAAGCAATAGAAAGTGAATGAATGAATCAATAGACAACTAATCTAGTTTGTAAGGGTAATGGAAAGGTTAGTTTCAGCTATAGTACTTGTAGTTAGTTCTCTCCTATGTTTGAGGAAAGGGATATCATAATGGAACACTCTAAATAGCAATCTAACTAATCTAGTGATCTAGTAGTTGTTCTATACATACAACTCATTCTTTACATGGCATTGTATCTTTCATCTACATAAAGCAATAGAAAGTGGATGAATGAATCATCTAGTTAGTAAGCACAATAGATAGGTTAGTTTCAATGGACTCTTTAACTTGCTCATTAAGGAAGCAAGGGAACTTCTTATTTGATTGTGTATATAACTCTAGTACTTGTAGTTAGTTCTCTCCTATGTTTGCGGAAAGGGATATCATAACGGAACACTCTATATAGCAATCTAACTAATCTAGTGATCTAGTTGTTGTTCTAGATAAAGGGAAGACATACAACTCATTCTTTACATGGGATTGTATCTTTCATCTACCTAAAGCAATAGAAAGTGAA
This sequence comes from Plantago ovata, assembly GCA_028274465.1. Classification (NCBI taxonomy): domain Eukaryota; kingdom Viridiplantae; phylum Streptophyta; class Magnoliopsida; order Lamiales; family Plantaginaceae; genus Plantago; species Plantago ovata. The sequence continues at coordinate 4,803 of JAHHQI010000788.1, read as the reverse complement.
TGAATGAATCAATAGACAACTAATCTAGTTTGTAAGGGTAATGGAAAGGTTAGTTTCAGCTATAGTACTTGTAGTTAGTTCTCTCCTATGTTTGAGGAAAGGGATATCATAATGGAACACTCTAAATAGCAATCTAACTAATCTAGTGATCTAGTAGTTGTTCTATACATACAACTCATTCTTTACATGGCATTGTATCTTTCATCTACATAAAGCAATAGAAAGTGGATGAATGAATCATCTAGTTAGTAAGCACAATAGATAGGTTAGTTTCAATGGACTCTTTAACTTGCTCATTAAGGAAGCAAGGGAACTTCTTATTTGATTGTGTATATAACTCTAGTACTTGTAGTTAGTTCTCTCCTATGTTTGCGGAAAGGGATATCATAACGGAACACTCTATATAGCAATCTAACTAATCTAGTGATCTAGTTGTTGTTCTAGATAAAGGGAAGACATACAACTCATTCTTTACATGGGATTGTATCTTTCATCTACCTAAAGCAATAGAAAGTGAATGAATGAATCAATAGACAACTAATCTAGTTTGTAAGGGTAATGGAAAGGTTAGTTTCAGCTATAGTACTTGTAGTTAGTTCTCTCCTATGTTTGAGGAAAGGGATATCATAATGGAACACTCTAAATAGCAATCTAACTAATCTAGTGATCTAGTAGTTGTTCTATACATACAACTCATTCTTTACATGGCATTGTATCTTTCATCTACATAAAGCAATAGAAAGTGGATGAATGAATCATCTAGTTAGTAAGCACAATAGATAGGTTAGTTTCAATGGACTCTTTAACTTGCTCATTAAGGAAGCAAGGGAACTTCTTATTTGATTGTGTATATAACTCTAGTACTTGTAGTTAGTTCTCTCCTATGTTTGCGGAAAGGGATATCATAACGGAACACTCTATATAGCAATCTAACTAATCTAGTGATCTAGTTGTTGTTCTAGATAAAGGGAAGACATACAACTCATTCTTTACATGGGATTGTATCTTTCATCTACCTAAAGCAATAGAAAGTGAATGAATGAATCAATAGACAACTAATCTAGTTTGTAAGGGTAATGGAAAGGTTAGTTTCAGCTATAGTACTTGTAGTTAGTTCTCTCCTATGTTTGAGGAAAGGGATATCATAATGGAACACTCTAAATAGCAATCTAACTAATCTAGTGATCTAGTAGTTGTTCTATACATACAACTCATTCTTTACATGGCATTGTATCTTTCATCTACATAAAGCAATAGAAAGTGGATGAATGAATCATCTAGTTAGTAAGCACAATAGATAGGTTAGTTTCAATGGACTCTTTAACTTGCTCATTAAGGAAGCAAGGGAACTTCTTATTTGATTGTGTATATAACTCTAGTACTTGTAGTTAGTTCTCTCCTATGTTTGCGGAAAGGGATATCATAACGGAACACTCTATATAGCAATCTAACTAATCTAGTGATCTAGTTGTTGTTCTAGATAAAGGGAAGACATACAACTCATTCTTTACATGGGATTGTATCTTTCATCTACCTAAAGCAATAGAAAGTGAATGAATGAATCAATAGACAACTAATCTAGTTTGTAAGGGTAATGGAAAGGTTAGTTTCAGCTATAGTACTTGTAGTTAGTTCTCTCCTATGTTTGAGGAAAGGGATATCATAATGGAACACTCTAAATAGCAATCTAACTAATCTAGTGATCTAGTAGTTGTTCTATACATACAACTCATTCTTTACATGGCATTGTATCTTTCATCTACATAAAGCAATAGAAAGTGGATGAATGAATCATCTAGTTAGTAAGCACAATAGATAGGTTAGTTTCAATGGACTCTTTAACTTGCTCATTAAGGAAGCAAGGGAACTTCTTATTTGATTGTGTATATAACTCTAGTACTTGTAGTTAGTTCTCTCCTATGTTTGCGGAAAGGGATATCATAACGGAACACTCTATATAGCAATCTAACTAATCTAGTGATCTAGTTGTTGTTCTAGATAAAGGGAAGACATACAACTCATTCTTTACATGGGATTGTATCTTTCATCTACCTAAAGCAATAGAAAGTGAATGAATGAATCAATAGACAACTAATCTAGTTTGTAAGGGTAATGGAAAGGTTAGTTTCAGCTATAGTACTTGTAGTTAGTTCTCTGCTATGTTTGAGGAAAGGGATATCATAATGGAACACTCTAAATAGCAATCTAACTAATCTAGTGATCTAGTAGTTGTTCTATACATACAACTCATTCTTTACATGGCATTGTATCTTTCATCTACATAAAGCAATAGAAAGTGGATGAATGAATCATCTAGTTAGTAAGCACAATAGATAGGTTAGTTTCAATGGACTCTTTAACTTGCTCATTAAGGAAGCAAGGGAACTTCTTATTTGATTGTGTATATAACTCTAGTACTTGTAGTTAGTTCTCTCCTATGTTTGCGGAAAGGGATATCATAACGGAACACTCTATATAGCAATCTAACTAATCTAGTGATCTAGTTGTTGTTCTAGATAAAGGGAAGACATACAACTCATTCTTTACATGGGATTGTATCTTTCATCTACCTAAAGCAATAGAAAGTGAATGAATGAATCAATAGACAACTAATCTAGTTTGTAAGGGTAATGGAAAGGTTAGTTTCAGCTATAGTACTTGTAGTTAGTTCTCTCCTATGTTTGAGGAAAGGGATATCATAATGGAACACTCTAAATAGCAATCTAACTAATCTAGTGATCTAGTAGTTGTTCTATACATACAACTCATTCTTTACATGGCATTGTATCTTTCATCTACGTAAAGCAATAGAAAGTGGATGAATGAATCATCTAGTTAGTAAGCACAATAGATAGGTTAGTTTCAATGGACTCTTTAACTTGCTCATTAAGGAAGCAAGGGAACTTCTTATTTGATTGTGTATATAACTCTAGTACTTGTAGTTAGTTCTCTCCTATGTTTGCGGAAAGGGATATCATAACGGAACACTCTATATAGCAATCTAACTAATCTAGTGATCTAGTTGTTGTTCTAGATAAAGGGAAGACATACAACTCATTCTTTACATGGGATTGTATCTTTCATCTACCTAAAGCAATAGAAAGTGAATGAATGAATCAATAGACAACTAATCTAGTTTGTAAGGGTAATGGAAAGGTTAGTTTCAGCTATAGTACTTGTAGTTAGTTCTCTCCTATGTTTGAGGAAAGGGATATCATAATGGAACACTCTAAATAGCAATCTAACTAATCTAGTGATCTAGTAGTTGTTCTATACATACAACTCATTCTTTACATGGCATTGTATCTTTCATCTACGTAAAGCAATAGAAAGTGGATGAATGAATCATCTAGTTAGTAAGCACAATAGATAGGTTAGTTTCAATGGACTCTTTAACTTGCTCATTAAGGAAGCAAGGGAACTTCTTATTTGATTGTGTATATAACTCTAGTACTTGTAGTTAGTTCTCTCCTATGTTTGCGGAAAGGGATATCATAACGGAACACTCTATATAGCAATCTAACTAATCTAGTGATCTAGTTGTTGTTCTAGATAAAGGGAAGACATACAACTCATTCTTTACATGGGATTGTATCTTTCATCTACCTAAAGCAATAGAAAGTGAATGAATGAATCAATAGACAACTAATCTAGTTTGTAAGGGTAATGGAAAGGTTAGTTTCAGCTATAGTACTTGTAGTTAGTTCTCTGCTATGTTTGAGGAAAGGGATATCATAATGGAACACTCTAAATAGCAATCTAACTAATCTAGTGATCTAGTAGTTGTTCTATACATACAACTCATTCTTTACATGGCATTGTATCTTTCATCTACGTAAAGCAATAGAAAGTGGATGAATGAATCATCTAGTTAGTAAGCACAATAGATAGGTTAGTTTCAATGGACTCTTTAACTTGCTCATTAAGGAAGCAAGGGAACTTCTTATTTGATTGTGTATATAACTCTAGTACTTGTAGTTAGTTCTCTCCTATGTTTGCGGAAATGGATATCATAACGGAACACTCTATAAGCAATCTAACTAATCTAGTGATCTAGTTGTTGTTCTAGATAAAGGGAAGACATACAACTCATTCTTTGCATGGGATTGTATCTTTCATCTACCTAAAGCAATAGAAAGTGAATGAATGAAAATAGACACTAATCTAGTTTGTAAGGTAATGGAAAGGTTAGTTTCAGCTATAGTACTTGTAGTTAGTTCTCTGCTATGTTTGAGGAAAGGGATATCATAATGGAATCTCTAAAAGCAATCTAACTAATCTAGTGGGATCTAGTAGTTTGTTCTATACATACAACCATTCTTTACATGGCATTGTTCTTTCATCTACGTAAAACAGAGAAATGGATTATGAATCATCTAGTTATAAGACAATAGTAGGTTAGTTCAATAGACTCTTTAACTTGCTCATTAAGGAAGCAAGGGAACGTCTTATTTGATTGTGTATATAACTCTAGTATTTGTAGTTATTCTGCTCCTATGTTTGCGGAAAGGGATATCATACTAAACCCTCTATGTAAGCATCGAACTAATCTATGATCTAGTTGTTGTTCTATATAAGGGAAGACATCAATTATTCTTTACATGGGATTGTATCTTTCATCTTACGAAGTAATAGAAAGGAAATGATGAATCAATAGACCAGTCAGTCTATTTGTAAGGGAATGAAAGGTTAGTTTTCACCGTATACTTGTAGTTAGTTTGTCTCAGTTTGAGAAAAGGGAATATCAATGGAACACGCTAGTACATCTAACTAACTATGATCTAGTAGTTGTTTCTATATATA
>JAHHQI010000787.1:0-15366 GCA_028274465.1 Plantago ovata | reverse complement strand
ACTTGTGTAGAAATATTACTGCCTTCCCAAAGCTCTGTTGTGGCACACTCTGGTACTGCGTCAACGCCCATGGCAAGTTCCCTTTACAGGGGATGTTTAATACCATGAAGGCCAGGCACACATGACGGACTGGGGAAGCCGAGTTGGCTAGGAGATAAACTGTGGGTCAGTGGAAGGCCTACTGCCGCTTACAAAAGTCCATCGTGCGGCGGAGAAACGTTTCAAACAGGAAGCGAGGCCCGAGGATGGGACCAGGAGCATGTCACACATCGATGGCTCTCAGTCCATCGCTACAGCCAACATTAATAGCTGGTAAGTGTATAATTATTAACTTGTGGTTTTAATAGTATCTTGTACTTGAATATCAGTTCGAACTTTGTGATTTTATACATCAGTACCTCTTATGACTTTGTGATCTTTTTTTCATGCCTTTTATACTGTAATTCAATGGTCATTCGATTGAGGATAACGAGAGTCTTCTCTTCACGTTCTTCACGAAGTCTCAGATGGCCCTGGAGGGCGAATGGTTGTCTACTAAGGCGAGAAGACTTGCGGTAAATTTCGGCAATACCTTGGTTCATTAAATACGGTTTTGATTTCAATAATACTTGAATTCACTAACGCCGTGCACTATTGATTTATCCTTTCAGAAGGCCTATACGACAGAGTAGTGACAAGACCTCACGTCGAGGAGATGAACAACATTTTGTTGGAACTGGAACGGGAGGACGAGAATGGTCGTCGCTTGACTAGGGAGTTTGGCTGCTAGCACCAGTAGCGCGAGGCAGCGCGTTCCCGTCAGATCGGGAACTCTGCCTCACGGACCACATCTTCTAGTACTAGTCTTCTGAGGCCGCCCTCAGAGCGAGTTGGCAGATAGGATGCAGAGATTAGGAGGTTGGCCGAGAGACAGGCTGCCAGGAGGCCCCACTCGCTGCCATTTATGCGATTTGGTGATGCCACCTCCTTCCTCTCAGCGCAACCACCGAACGCCACCCGTTCTCCATGATCCAGTTAGTTTTTTTATGTTGTTTTTCGACTCTGAAGAATATTAATACTTCCATCGGTTTAGCATTAGATAGTTATTGTATGAATGATTTTATTATGATTATTGATCGTTTCGTTATTGAAAATGCTTTTCGCATTTATTTTTTGGGGAATTTATGTATTACGATATTAATGATGTTAACAGGTTCAATGGGTTTTTGGTTTGGATTTTATTTAAATATCACAGAATTTGTTAACAAAAAAAAAAAAAAACAACCAGCGACGGCATAACTCATCCGTCGCTAAAGTCCTGTCCCGACTCTAAGCTGACCATACCCTTTGACGGATCGAGTCAACCGTCGCACCCCTGTCAACGAATCATCCGTCGCTAATTCGGACGGATCGTTGATTCGTCGTTAATTCGTTTACGACCAACGTATTAGCGACGGAATTCTCATCCGTCGTATATTAGCGATCCGTCGCTGAGTCCTAATCAGCGACGGATCGCTTATTTTCAGCGACGGATGAGTCCGTCGCTGAACATCAGATCCTTGTAGTGAATGGGGTAGATTTAGCCATTGGAATCTCCGGATGCCGCTCCCCTCCCGATCCGAGTTCGTGTCGTGCTCCGCTGCGTGGGTGAGATGCGTACCTGGATTCGCTGAACTGGCCCTCCGAATTGTGGGTGTCACATATCCGAAAGTGACAGATGTTGGAGTTTGAATCAGCAAGGGCCTTTGATATGGCGGGCTTTCTGGCCTTGGCGAGTTTGGCGGACACGAGCAGCTGTGGCCGGCGTGCCGGAGGGAGCGGCCTACACCACTGAGGGAGTCGCCGGCCCCGCGCTGAGCTGAGAATGCGGGAGGCCTGGTTCTGCCGATGTGACATTTGCGATGCATCCTCCTTGCCCATGCCGTTGGCGATGGATACGGCGACAGAGGTCGCCGGCATAAAGATGCTCGGGATCGGCGCCGCCCGTTTTTGAGACTCTGCCGATTTGCAGCGGGTTGCGCTGAGCCAGGACCGGGCCCCACTGGTATATCGGATCTTGGTGGAATAAATCTTGGGGTTTGGTGAGGCGTGGCTCTTAGGGTTGATTCACGGACTTGATTGTGAAGTGATGGGGTGTCTGGTCCGTCGAAATGGGTTTAGAGATGGTAGTCCTCCTTGTTAGTCTATCACCTCCTGCTGAGGTTGGTAAAGAGATTGCTTTGATAGCCTGCCATTTTGAGAGAAGGAAGAACAGGGAACTGGCCGTGTGTTAATGGGAAAATAAGGGCGGAGAAGAAGAAAGTGGAGGTGGTTGGATAGTGGAGCAATAAATGCGGTATCACCACTTTGATTGTGACCCGTTACTATGACTTTTGAAAACTCCTCCCTATCCGCCTGCTGCCGCCTAAGTTTACCTTGTTTTGTGGCCGCCGTCGACTTGCTCTGGCTGCCTGATTTTCCATACAGACTCAGCTTGTCCTTCCAAGTGTTCTCCTCTACTTCCTCCACAGCTGGGACCGCTACCAGTATATACCCCTATCGACTTTTGCGGACATGCCGCACTGAAATGTCCAATCCTTCCACAAAGAAAACAAAATTCCGTCGCAATCTCATATTAACCTCCGCAACCTATCACCAATTTGAATCGCGTGTACCAAAGGTTGCGAGGATCCACCTCTACACAAAACGAGCATACCTCCCTCGTGAGATATTCACCGTATGAACATCTGCTTTAACCGGCTTCCCAATGAGTTTCGCAATGAGAACAGAGCGTGAAAATCATAAAACTCCACTGGTAAGCCATGTAACTGTACCCAAACCACCATTGAATTCAACTTGCCCTCCATGGGTGAAAATCCAGGTTTCCATTGATGCACCGACATATATTTTCCAAACAAAAACCATGGACCCGCCGCCAAACCTGTGAAATAATCCTCTCTGTTTGACGGCTGAGCAGTATAGAACCCGTTTCCAATGAAGAGAACGTTTAACGGATCCTTTACCCTCCACAGTCCTTTAAGATGCTTTTCGATATCCTTAATGGCCACCGATGTGCCCGTGGTGTGCAGTATTAAGGTCTGATCCCATGGTTTATAAAGTCTTTCTAGATCCTCTGCTGTCGGTTGAAAAACCAGAACATCCGGCCTAATCTGTCGCGGCGCCACAAACGCTTCCATCGCCGGTTTCTTTTCGAAGCTGTTCAGCCAAGATGGAAAATACTTGTGCGGGGACTGTTGTTGCACCAGTTCTTTGAACGACAACGTCGGAGTAGCCCGTATGTTGTCTGTTTCCATGTTTTGAGGCCCTTGACTCATTGAATCGATGGAGTTAGGAAGCGTCCATGCCTGCTTTGGCTTACTTTGGAAGCCAATCTTATCCGGTGGTTTAGGCTGTGGCGGCAGATTGGTCCGAAATTCATAATGTGTGTGCAAAGTTGTAGAGAGAGACATTTTTTCTTCTTCAAACTTGAGAGTTGAGACCACGATTTGGAGAGTAAATTTTTAGGACAACCTTGATGGTTAGAGACTAGTACTGTATTATTTTATTTTATATATATATATATAGCCGTCCACAGACCTGGCTGGACCCAATTCGTGTCTTACTAGGCTACAATTTTATGGGCCGGCCCTTTTATTCCGTTTCCGTTCCTTGTTTGTATTAATTTTAGGCAAATTTTCATAAAACTACCTTTAAAGATGCACCATGAACAATCAAGTCCTTAATGTTTCAAATTTTACAATTGAGGACAAAATTTTAGCACCCATCTGGCTTGTATTAAAACGACAATAATACCCTTCTATTTACAATTCTTTTGCATTACTCACAAAATAATAAGTATGGTATTTTATTTTTAGAGAAGACATAAGACATTGCATTAGTCCACATCTCATTTCTAGTTACACAGGAAAGACATTGCTAGCTCATTTCTTCTATATGTACTTCATCTATTTTTGCAATTATATATCTGGGTGATTGTTCAATCTGCTTAATTCTGTCTTACCCTTAATTTGAGTAACCTAATTTCGGACTAATATTAGTTCATGCGGAATACAAGCATAAGCTCATGTAATTTTATATTAAAAAAACAAGAATAAAAAAAATTTAAAAAAATAAGGAAAAGAAAAACTGTAGCTGGACCTTTAATCGGGGTTAAGTATGTAATATGTACTGATTCTCTTATCAATGTAAATCCTTTTCTTTCAAAAAAAAAAAAATAAATAAATAAAAACATAAAAACTCTGTCCAAGACGGAGCTATCCAGATCGGAGCTGGATTTCATTTTTTTTATTTTAATTATTATTTTCTTGTCATGTATGGATTCGGATTTTAATTTGTTTGGAAAAGAAAAGGAAATATAAAAGGGTAGAACTGGAATAATAACACTTTCTCTCCTATGACATCATTGGCCAAGTTGACTTTTGTCCTCCGTTGTAAATATAATTTTTTCGCACTGTAAAGTTTGTCCTTCGTTGTAATATATGAATCATTGAGAACTAAATCGTTATTAGGACATCTTAAAAGGTAATTAGATGAAAATTGCCCTTAATTTTTATTTTTCTTTTAAAATAAATAATGATAATAAAATTGTTTTTTTACATCTAATCCCCCCTACTAGACAATCCAATTACGTTTGAATCCCTATTAGTCAAACTATTACATATAGGTCCAAAATTCTGAAATTCCATTGACCAACTTATGGGTTACGGTTGATTATCATTCCTCCAAACATGGCCTAAACATTTATCTTTTTTTGTTCTTTTTTTCTTTTTTATTTCCTATTGCTTTTTTCTTTCCTTTCTTCCTTCTTCTTCTTGAATCAGCTCCGGTGACCAGAGTTGTGAGAGCTCCGATTAGCTCCGATTTGATCGGAGATGGCTCTGATCTCGTCGAAGCTTTTAAGCTCCAATTTGATCAGAGATGGCTCCGATCTCGTCGGAGCTTTTAAGCTCCAATTTGAAAATGGATGATTTAAGTCATTTAAATACAGTTGGATCCACTTTGCTAAAATTCGAATTAAAGAGCAAGCGGATATTGAAAATCACTTGAAAATCCATGTTTTGAGAAAAGTTACTCTTGAAGCAGCAAAGTTAATGCTCGCTGCAGCATTGATATTGTAGAAGCTTACTAGAAAGCTACTGTAAAGCTTCGTTGCAGCATACTGGAGATTGTCATGGCTGAAGATATCAATTTGTTTGTGACTCGTTATGTTCCTTTGGCGTGCTAGGATCGAGGCGATCATGCGGCTGAATCAAATTCAAGGAAGCTTACTTTGTAAATTCCTTTATTGTAATATTCAGCAATGTTAACGTACATGTTTATTTTGTTATCACTCTCTTGTTTCATCTTCTTACTCTCACATTCCCCGTGTGAACACCGAAGTTCCAACAATCTTAAGACAAATTCTATGTTGTGAAATGATTGGAAGATGGGTGAAAATTGTTGGATCAATTTGGAAGCATGGGGTGCTCGTGGTTTGTTAGATTGGTTCCAATCATCAAATTGGGGTAGCAGCTTACAAGCCGAAAGCACTCTGAGAACATGTCTAAGTAAGTGCAAATAAATAATTGATATATTTATTATGCTAACCATGTGTTGTCAAGTGGTTCCATGGAAGAAAGAGTTCCAGTGAACTAACAACAATGATAAACCAAGGAAGGGAACATATTGCAGTCCAATTTGTGTACATATCTTATTATTCCAAGTGAGAAGAAGTTTGTGAAGCAAACTTGACTCGACTCGTTGATTCGGAACAAAGGTATGCAATTAACAAAGGAAAAACCAAAATCAAATTAAGCAGATCTGAACACGTATTTGAATTATGTATGAGTCTGGAATCAATCAACTTAAACAAACACTGGCAATGGGGGATTTTACACTTAGGATGCATTAGATGTTACGAGCACGTATGTCAACTCCCTATGCCTGAGGGACAAAATTAGTCATTCTATCATATTGACAGATAGGAAACAAAATCTCCTTTCACTTGAAGGCCATAGTGCAATATTTACCCACTCCAGTTATGCTGATTTACTATCTATACCATGTGTAAGTTGATGATTGAACTATTTTCTTACATTCTGCAGGTTCATTTTCTGTCGCGCTACTGTCGCTCTGTTTTGTTTACATGAAAAAGGTGATCACCGATATATGCCAATATGCATACCTGAACTACCCAATTCTTTAGCTGTGAACTCCAAAGTTGTTCAACCTGCAATCCCAAACTCGCAGGTCACCTCGACGTTACAGATTGTTTCGACTTAGTCATTCGACTCGTGGAGTAGAAAATTTGCACGAAGAAATGATCTGCCCTCATGAGTCTAGTGTTTATGATGCTTATTACTGTTTTTTTGGTTAGTTTCTTCAACGTTGAACAGTGTTTTGGCAGCAGGATAAATGGTTTATACCTATATATTGTGAGAGTTGGGCTTCATTTTTTCTTTTTCTTTCTTCTTTTTTAATCCTCCTTTTAATCCACATCTTTTAATTTGTATTTTGAAGGTTTGTAATAGTTGAAATTTGTACATTGGAGCTCATTTAGAGATGCTCATCTCAATCTCTGAATGAGCACATAAATTTGGAACTCAATTTGAGATAAACATTCAACTCACAACTAGGGTTAGTTGGCAAAAAAAATCATTTTTCTTTTTCATTTTTTAATTTATTATATTTTTTAATGCAAAAAAAGTCATCGCCCTTAATGAAATCCAAACAGTCGTTTGATGTTTTGAATAGGAACTTGTTCTCCAAGCAAAAATTAGCTTCTCATACCAGCTCAATAATTGACCCTTCAACTCACAAGTTGAATCGGTTAACACAAAGTTACAAACCAAGATGACTTATATGGATTTTAAAATTCTAAAATAAAAATATGGGTGAAGACGTGTAATTATAAAGTATATTTATTGAACCGTGTATCAATTACTACTAAGTTCCATCACAAAACTAATGGCCAATGATATCGCATAAATAATGTGGCATTTAACAACAAACCAGTTCAATGGTCTATTAGCACATCATAAATTCGGATTCAACCTGGAAATGGCAAGATTAAGCCAAAAAGATCAGGAAAGAAAAGGCTCTGGGGTACTCCCGGGAACAAATCCAGTGGGACGGGGTGGGGCTGTAGCTCAAAGGATTAGAGTGTTAGTAAAAGTGAGAAAAATGCCTCTAAGGCTAGCAGCGGAAGTTTTAAATTGTTTTTTTTTTTGTTCTCACCAAACTGATATGACTATATTGTTTATAATGCTAGAAGAAGTCACTTACGTGTCCTCCAGCAGATTAGCAAATTCCCCGGGCAGCTGTTCTTCAATCTCCAGACAGAGCCTTGCAATCTCCTCGTTCGGCAACTGGTTGATTTCTTCGTCTTCAGAAATGAAATTTTCTTCCTCCAAGGTGTCTCCAAGATGGCTCATCAACGGTTGATTGCTTCCTTGGACCTCGGTATCCACGGGCAGTGTATCTACGAGAACGCTAGGAGGTTCTTTGTGTTTTGAGCTTTTTGGAGAAAATGTTTCTTTCTGACTATCAGAGAAAAAGAATGTTTTCACGTGTATTTCCTGGAATAGAATAGAAGACTATATTTGTTTCTTTCTGATTTAGTTAGATAGTTAGTTCAGAAAATCACGTAAGATTTTACCAAGAAATCTTACTGACTAGGAGACTACAATAGTCCATATCTTACTACTACAAACAGATAAAATAATATCTCATAGTCAAACTAAATAAATCAGTCAAAGAAACAATTAAAGAAATAAAAGAAGAAGAGGATGTCACGCGGGGCAGCTCTCCTGTCTGGCGCGTGCACTCCAGCTGATTCTTATCCTTTCTTCTTCTTCTTGGACTTGAATCAAATCCCGCCCAAGTGCATAGTCTTCATTAATTAATTAAATCCAATTCGATTCAATTAATTATATTTTCAAAATATATTCTATGTATATATAATTAATTAATATTAATCTAATTAATAATAATCTCATTATATTTATATATAGTAATTTAACATTAATCTAATTAATATTTAATCCTATATACATAGCTCATTTGTAGAAACACCACCTTGAAGTGTGACCCATAGGGCCTTGCATATTAAGCAATAATTTAATTAAGGTCTTGATAAATTCCTAGACAATTTACCATACAATATTAATATGCAAGGAACGTTTGTGAGGAAAACAAACCACCTGTAGCGTATGGTACTTTGATGATACGGTCCCTTCATTCACGAATACTCGAATGAGTCTAGAATATGGTTGTGTGTCTATTCTAATAACTCATTCATGTTCTCTCAATCTTATTAGTCGATCTATGAATTATGTCCAAACACCATTTTGACATATTCAGTTACGGTGGCCACCGGTTTTATGATCGCACTAAATATGAGAAGTGAGTATTCTCTCCTTGTATCTATTACGGAGGAATGAATCCTATCATGGCCCAATCACTCACACCACATGCTTCCTAATGTACCCAACACATGCCGTATCTACCCTACTTTAAGAGTGCAAGCGTTGCGCATGGTCAAAGTACATTATTTCACATATGATGTAGTATTGGCCTCAAGTCTAAGGACTACTAACATCACCCTACACACCGATACTACCATAGACACTTAAATAGCTTTACCATATGGTTTCTCGGTTGGGTATGCCAACACTCTCCAAAGTGTTCATATGTTCATTATGAATAACCAAGTTCATTCGTAGCAGTGAGAGCTACTACATCCTCGAAGGATCTAATGCAACATACGCTAGCTTCAATCGCATCATTGATATCCCGTATCTCAATTACCATCAACTAGTGGCTTATTTTAGGACTTAATTATTAACACACAAGCTCCCACTAACTTGGTGATTACCTTAAGTATTTGGGAACATTTTATTGAATAATTCAAACAACCAAATAATATATTCAAAAAATGTAATGCCAATTGTATTTAATAATGTATAAATAAATGAACATGAATAAATAACAATAACTGAATGTGATCAAGTACATATCGTCCCTATTGTGGGTTGTCTCTAGGACATATATACTTTCATAGAGCACGTGGCTACGAACCACGGCGTGGGGGTTCGAATCCCTCTTCGCCCACAACCGACTTAAAAGGGGACTTCCCGTAGGGGTGTAAAAATAATGACCGGGACAGCGGACCAAAAGCTATTTTCTTTTAAATACGTAATAGACTTTTCATAGAAGAATCAAATAAAGACAGTTTCAAATTAAATGTTCAAGAAACTACTAAAGAGTCTAGGGATAGAAGAATCAAATAAATTATATATTATAGTTATAGTAAGTTATAGGAGTCTAGGGATAGAGGCGGATGTAGCCAGGTGGATCAAGGCAGTGGATTGTGCTATTTGAAGGTATGATGTATAGAACACTAGAATTATAAGTACCAATTTAAAGGTATGCTATATAGAACATTAGAATTATAAGTTGTAGAAAATTGTTACAATGTAGCCAATATGAATCTACAAGGTATTAAGCCTTCCAAACAAAAGTATGGGTACTCTAGCATAACCTTTGTGACCAAAGGTTGGACCCCAAGAGTCTTGATTAAAAAGTACATAATACTTTCTTCCATCTCAACCTCCCTGGCGATCATTGCATCGTGGTACACTGGACACTTATCCGGTGTTGGTTATAAACAATCCCTAATGTAGTTAAATCGTAAAACTGTAAGTAAACTTGAGATTTGATTTATTAATAAGAAAAGGAATAGGATTTCAGAATAATATCTCTCATGTGTCCTTCAGTTCAGGAGAGTATTCAACAGAACATCACTAACAGGTTCATAGTAACCCATCTTCATCTTCCTTTTTCAGACCCTGCATGGAATTACGAGAATAGATAGAGAAGAAGAGCAGAATAATAACTTGTAAATAGAAAAATAAGAACAAAAGGGCTACCATAAATTATATTACCGCGTGTATAAGATGGAGTATATTTAATGGAACCGTCTATCAATTACTACTAAGTTCCATCACAAAAATAATTAACAATGATATCGCATAACTAATGTGGCATTGAGTAGCAAAGCCAAGTCATAGTTGGTTACAAACCAGTTTAATGGTTTATTAACAAATCATAAATATGTTATTCAACCTGGAAATTGCCAGAAATAAAAAAAAAAATCAGTCATTTTACAATTTTAAGGTATGTTATATAAAACAATAAAATTATAAGTTGTAGAAAAATAATACCTCTCTTGTGTGTCCCTTATGTTCAAGAGATTATTCAACATAACATAATAGGGAACCTTACTTACAAATGTTTGGGGTACCATTGCGTATCCCTTATACCCAAAGTTGGGCACCATGAATTCTGGATCAAGAAGTACGGAATGCCATTTTGTGTCTCACCCCTCCCGGCGATGAGTATAGCGTTCAAACAATTCCTGATGCAATTAAAATTTGTAAAACTATAAATAAAACTTAGATTTGAAATTATTAAATAACAAAATAAATTGAAGTTCAGAAGAAGTAATACATGTCCTGTGTGTGTCCTCAACTCATCAGAGTACTCAACGGAAGATGATAGGGGAATATTGTATTCTCTTATCAACTGTAACATCGCTTCGTGGTTACCCTTACGAATTGATCGATGGCTAGATATCCTCATCTTCTTTCTTACGCCCTGCAAATACAAAATCACACTTTCACAAACTCAATCACAACCCATGTACACAACACACAAAGTAAAGTATAAAACAACAAACTATATCATGCATCTCAGATTTTCAGCAGAAAAAGTAATACATAAGGCACAAAATTAATAATTGAGAATCATTAGCTATCATGTTGATTCTTACTGAATTTACATAAACACAATTAAATAAAGTAGTACTAATAATGATTAAAAAATTAGGTTGATTGTACATATAAACTGACAATTGACAAACACATAGATTAGTCACTACTCACTAATAACTCATTCATACAACTCCAACTCCATTTCTTACCTTAAATCCATTGGTTAATTTAAGATAAACACACTATAGTAAAACCTCTATAAAATAATAATGTTGGGACCGAGATATTTTATTAATTTAGCGAGATATTATATAATCGATAATTTATAATTTATTAATTTAAAGAGATTTTACGTGTACGGATAATTGAACATTCAATTTCCAAGTCAAATGTACTAATTATAATATATCTATATCAGCTAGAGATGAAAATTAAATTAAAAAACAAATTCCAATAACATTCTATCTAATAATTCATATTTAAGATATTAGTAGTTGAATTTCGAAGTATGAATGACTTTAATATATGTAAAATATATGGTTCATGTTCATGGTACTTGCCAACGTACATGCATGCATTAAACAACGGTTTAAATGGCTTTCAACATTGCAAAATTGTTCGGCACATCAAACTAACTCAAGTGGTTTAAATGATACAAATTTTGGAGAAGACATTCGTGAGCTTAAGAACTTGATCACAGGTGTGTATTTCCCCACACAAAATGGATGTGAATCATTTTTCCTAAAATGTTATAAAGTTCAAATCATTAAAAAAAAAAAAGTAGCAAATAACATTCAAAATCATGTAGACAATGAAGCCGATGATGATTCAATTGCTTTGGAACCCCAGTTACTCACAAATGCGCTTGATTAGGTTTAGTTAACTGCTCAACAACTGTCAACACAAACATGAGGAAAATCAAGAAAACAGAGTATCGATATTAAGGTACAAAGTCTACAAAATTCTCAATCTTAACAAAGAAATACAGTATTGAAATTAAAGAACACAGTCCACAAAAGAATAGAGTACTGAAATTTTTATTTATTCCTTGTTTAATCAAATAACTTGTTCCTTCCTGGGGAAACTTGTTGCCTCTGTGTTTGAACCTTTTTTCTTTCTTGGTTTCTTCTCAATAGCACCCTTTATCCTTTTTTGTTTTCGTCCTTTTGTTTTTGTTTTTTCAAGATTACGCACTACAAGTGTATTTTCTATGCTATTCCCTTCCTCCCATTAGGTGTTTCAGAAATGGTTTGTTCCTTCCCCTTCATTATAAGATTATTTTCATCCAAGCTTTTGGTATGCTTCTTCTATAATAATTTTTGCACTATCATTTCCTTCAGCTTTTATAACCAAGTTGAACCAGCTTCTGGCCATTTGATGCCTCCAAGCAATTGAATCTGGTGCATTTTTCACGGTACTAATCTTATCTCTTTACATGTCAAACACATGACGCTTTATATCTTTAGTCCAACGTCGAAGAATATAGTCCTCATGAATTGAAAACAACATTGTGTTGATGGAAAACACGAATGCAATGTTGGCAGAGCCATCCTCTTTCTTCGAACAACATACAGCTGCATCTAACCTTTATCACTCCATCAATTTGAGAATATGTAACTGTTGAAATCCCATACTTTTCTTCATTTGGAATGACATCATATATGGAAGTATGTTGATCAGGAGATTTCAAATCGACTCCATTGGTAATAGAGTAAATTAAATGAACTGTTTTTCAAACTCCCCATAAATTTTGACAGTGTAGACCTGCATATCATTGACAAATTCACGTGCATTAAATTCAAACAACCATCATAGAAAACTCACACAATTTTGTATAGAGTCTTTTAGTCTTTTTACCTTGCAGCATGCTGTAGAATCTTATGCTTAGAGTATAGCATTGGATGTGTTGTACTGCATAGAACTCATTTTGAACCTCTGTTGATCTCCACCTCTCAACCATTCATCAAATAAATCAAAAAACTGTGTCAGAGATGTATACTTGTTCGAGTTAAACGATACAACGTTGTTCGTACTCTCACTCCTTTGTGATGACAATATCCCAGCAGAGAAGATATCTTTATTCAAAGCTCTACACCACTTGTCACGTAGCCCATACAACTTTTTAAACCACTTTTTAGTAGGGTCATCATCTTGGTGTACATGTTGTAAGTTTCAACCATTGTCTTCCATGTTTCTCAAACACATTCTTGTCTCTACATATTTTCAGGCAGATATGAATGTTTTCTTAAATTCCTTGTTGTTTTCAAAGCACCAGCATTCTTATAAGAATTTTGTTCAATATGCCACACACAAAGTCTATGCTTTGTTGATTCCCCAAACACCTGAACAATCATATTCGACAAAGCTCAAACACCTTCTTTAATACAAATGTAAAACTCAAACAAGAAGCACATAAAACTCAAAGAAACAGCATATAAAACTCAAACATATAAAACATATTTTATATATGTGCACTTGCTTTGATCATAGCATCATCCTGGTCTGTAAATACTGTCAGTGGTTTTTTCTGCTCCATTGCTTCCAAGAATGTCTCCAACAACCAAACAAATGTCTCCGTTTGTTCATTAGCAAGAAAGGCACAAACGAAAACAACATTATTCCAGTGGCTATTGACTCCTACCAAAGGTGCACAAATCATATCATACTGGTTAGTACGGTATGTTGTATCAAAAATCAGCATGTCTCTAAAAAGTTTGTAATCCTCCCTCACAACCCAGTCGCACCAAACAAAACACTCCTCAGAGTCTTGTTTAGTCATCAAGCATTACTCTGTAAAAGAACTCATGATCATGTCTTTGCCTTTTTAGTAATGAATTATCACACACTGTGAATCTTGTCCCTCCCAGTTTTAGGGGCCCTCAGCCTGTTACAGATTTGAAAATAAAATTAACACAGTAAAAGCAACAAACATAGCATAATTGACAAGCACAAGAACACTAAACAAATACCTTCTTGAATACATATGTAAACCTCAAACATAGCTTATATAAAACTCAAACAACACCCATATAAAACTCAAACATATACAACTTATCTCCAAGTAAATCTCACCCTAAACTTCTAATATTATAGATGTAACTCAAACAAGCATCACATAAAATTCAAACAAAAATCATATTAAACTCTAAGAAATATGATAGATGTAAAACTCAAACAAGCACCACACAAAGCTCAACAACAGCATATAAAATCAAGAGAAAACTAACCTCTTTACATAGTTGAGATTATCCCGAACAGTGTGCCCAACGTTCTCTCGTGCTCCAGCATTGTGCAATAAGTACTGCTGTAAATCTGGCTTGGCTTTAATCTAGCCCTTCCTACACTCGATTACTTTTCCTTTCTGTGGTGTAATCTTCCTTGAGAAGAACGCTGGCAAGTGACTCCATTCTGGCCTAGCCAACTCATGGTTGTGTTCATGTATATGATGCTTAACTTCGAAGCATTTCTCATTGTTGAATGCAGTTCTCAAACCAGCCTTGCAATCAGTCCCTTCTGACTCTACCTTTCTTGGCTTCTTCCTTTTTGTTCTTTCTCTTCTTCATTTCCTTCATCACTATCAACCAAAACCATAGAGAAAGTGGCCACTGGTTAGAGTTTTGCTTAACAAGTGCTTTGTCCTGCACGAGACAGACGAAGTACTTTTCCTTGGCAGATTTATCTTTCGATGTCTTCTTGTTGAGATTCTAACAGAAAATCCAACCACGAATGCATAGCATTTGTAAAGTTCCTCAAAATGTTTCCCATTTTTCCTTCTTTAAACAATAAAAGAGAGTGGGTATGCCTGCAATGATAATTATAGAAACTCAATCAGTACATGAATGAAATCAAAATCAAAAGAGAAAAATCAAATCATAATGCTAAAACTCAAAAGAAATTGTAGACATCGAACTTTAACAAAGTAAAACTCAAGACACGTTTTTCATAAACTCAATCAATATCCATAAATCAAACAAAATTGTAACATAGCAGAACTTTAACAGAGTAAAAGTCAGAAATGTTTGTCGTAAAACTCAAATCAATAATGCTTAAAACTCAACTGAATTGTAACATACCTGATTATTCAAGCTTCATGTTCATCACCAAATCCTTCTGTAAATTCTGGATCTCTAGGTATGTCGTCAATATTGTCAACAAATCCTTCAGCACAATTCACTGGCAATCTTCGTCCATGTCAAATCCGACTGTCTCATAACAAATCCGTCTGTAATTTCTGGATCTCTAGGTATTTCATCAATATCTTCAACAATCTTCAGCAAATTCACTGCAAAATCTCTCCATAGTCAGCAAACTGGTTCTTCAGCAATCACAGTCTCAGTAACTGGCGGTGTAAACACTTGATGAATTGCTTGTTTAGCAACCATCTTCTCAGCATCAAGATATCTACAATGTAGATATCTGGCATTGAGGAAGGATTTTCGGTTTCCACTGCCTGTGGTCTTCATCTCAGGATGTATCAACATTAAGTTGATTGTTGAAGGAATTCCGCAAACACTTTCAACATTGCTGAAGTAGTGTCAGTAACCACGTCATCAACAGCTACTAGGAGCTTGTGTTTCAGCAACTCCTGGAGTATCATCCGAAAGATCATGGACAACTGGACTCACTTGCGAGCTAG
>JAHHQI010000786.1:0-20581 GCA_028274465.1 Plantago ovata | reverse complement strand
TAAAAGCTTTGTTTGTGTTTGTTTGCTGTTTTTGTAGTTATCTCTTGAACTTTCTTGTACACTTACTGAAAGATAACTATCCACAATAAGCTTTTGACTCTTATTGGTTCTTGATTATGCAATCTACTATGCTTATTGTTTTATTATCAAGGTATGTTTGCATTATTCAACTGATTTATTTCACATCAGAAACCTCTAAAGGGTAACAATTAATTTAGCCCTGATTGCTAACATCAAAAGGGGGAAATTTGTTAGGAACTTGTCTTTTGATGAGCAATTAAACCATGCTAAAAATTAAGGAAAGTCCAGTAATAGTACTCTTAAGGTCCATAGGAATTTAGAATTTTAAGGACATTGTAAAAGAGGAACGTTTGCTGAAAGACTTAGTGTAGGTACTAGTTAGGTGCTTTAGTTTGCTGATGATGTACTTTGTTTTTACCAAATGAACTATTGAAGCACTCGAACCGTTCAGAAACTTGAAATTTGACTGAAGACTTAAGACTTAAGAATATTTCTGAAGATGGTATCTACAAAGGCCACCTGTTGCTCAGAAAGTGGAAATTCATCAACAGCTCGCATAAGTGAAATTCTATATGACAGAGTAGGTTGTGCTTGCTGAAACTGAGACTGGTCCGCTTGCTGAATACATCTGTGACCTCCTTGCTGAAGTACTTGCATTTAGGCTCCAACGTTCACATTTGAATTCATTCAAATGAACATTAAATGCAAAGTAAGCATGTGAAGAAATGAAGACTAGAAGACAAATAGGACGCTGCTAAAGTACAAAAGCAAGATAGTGACATCTGAAAAATAAGGAATAAATCCTTAGAATTTGAAATTCAAACGGCTCCGTTGATTCACTATAAATAGAGGTCATCCGGCAAAGAGGTTGAAGTGTGTCAACAACGTGATCAAACTCTCACTTGTGCTTAAACACTCATCTTCCATACTCTTACTGCCTATTGATCCCTTCCAGACTTAAAGCTTGAAAACAAAAGCTACTTGTGAAGAAGTAGAACATTCACGGCTAAGAAATTAGTTAAGTGTTCTTTTTTCGAACAAGAACAAGTCTTGACACCAGAAACACACCTTAACTTGATACTGAAAAGTATTCCAAGTTTTGTTTTTAGATTACTTGTTATAGTTGAAAGTTATACTCAAGTCATCTCATTCAAACCTCTCTAACTGATAAACACCCTTTTTCAGGCTTGAAATTCAGGGGGAATTAATCAAGCATAGCTTTGTGCTGATTAAGTGTCCCAAGTTTGGTGAGAAACAAGGTTTCGTTCTCTAGTTAGGTTGGAACACGAAGCAAGTGTGCTTTGGTTTCTGAAGAATCATTCTAGATAGGTGTTGTAAGAACCTCAAACTTACCTTAGTGGATTCAGTCCTAGAAAGGACAAAGTGGATTATTGTAGAGATTACGCCACTCTCAGATTACCACTATAAAAAGGTTTGTGTGATTTACTTTAACTGCATTTAGTTTCAGCAAGCTTAACTATCTGTACACTGTCACTTGTGCTCACTTGCTGAAACTAGCATTTACGAAAAGCACTTACTTATTGTATAAAGACTTCTGCACTCTGTTTTAAAGTACCAGTAAAACTCATTACTGAAAAAGTAACTGGTTCTTGCTGAGAAAGTTAAGTATCAGCAAACTCATTACTGAAAAGTAATAAGCACTTGCTGAAAAAGTTTTAAAGACGAAAGTTTGAAAAGATATTCACCCCCCCCCCCCTCTAGTGTTTCTTGTTGTTTTAAAGGGACCAATCTTGTAAAATAAGACCCAACGGTTAATCTTGGCTTAGAATCTTGTTTAGCTATTAAATGTCTTAAAGCAACATTGATCAGTATGGACATTCACAGGGTTGTCCTAACAAATAAGACCTAACTTCTGTAAAGCAAAAAACAACAGCTAAAATTCTTTTCAGTAGTTGAATAGTTAACTTGAGCTGAGTCTAGGGTCTTACTAACATAGTAAATCACACGATACTGCTTATCCACCTTTGGCATAAAACAGCCCCATAGCAAAATTGAGGCATCACACATTATCTCGAAAGGAAGTTTCCAATTAGGTGGCACAAACTATAGGAGAGCTGTAATTAATCTTGCCTTAAGGGTGTAAAGGCTTCTAAGCAATCTTCAGAAAATCGAAACTCACATCTTTTGCAAGCAAGTTGCTTAAGGGTTTTGCAATTTTCAAAAAATCTTTGATAAACCTCCTATGGAGAATCCTACATGACCAAGAAAATGACTGAAGTTCTTTGACACAAGTGGATGAGGGAAGCTCTCAATATCTCTATCTTTCCTTACAACTTCGATCCCCCTATCGGAGACCACATGTCCTAGAACAATGCCTTCCCTAACATGTAATGATTTTCTCCCACTTAGAGTTAAATTGCATTCGATACACCTTTCAGAACAAGATCTAATCTATGCAAGCATTCATCAAACGAATCACCAAAAAGGGAAAAATCATCCATGAAAACCTCAACAAACTTAGTCACCATATCAGAAAGACAGAAAGCATGCACCTTTGAAAAGTGGCGGGGGCGTTACATAGCCCAAATGGAATTCTCCTGTAAGCAAACGTTCTGAAAGGGCAAGTGAATGTCGTCTTCTCCTGGTCCTCTGGCGCAATCGGAATTTGATGAAACCTGACAAGCCATCAAGGAAAACAATAAAATTTCCGCCCGCGAGGGCGGTTCAACATGTCATCAATAAATGGGAGAGGAAAGTGGTCTTTCTTTGTGGCGGCATTTAATCTCCTATAATCAATGCACATCCGCCAACCTGTGGTTTTCCTAACTGGCACTAGCTCTCCCTTCTCATTCTCCTCTACTGTAATCCCAGATTTCTTAGGTACAACATGTACGGGGCTTACCACCTACTATCAGGAATGGGTTAGATCATATCGGCATCTAGCAACTTAATCACTCATTTTCACTACTTCTTGCATGGCTGGGTTTATCCTACGCTGAGGTTGCCTAACGGGTTTGCATCTTGTTCTAGAGTGATATTGTGCAAACCGTGTAGGGATAATCCCCTTTATATCGCTGATTCCCATCCTATGGCTGCCAAAATTTTCTTTAGGACTTGGACTAGCCTACCTTCTTCTATGCTAGATAGGTGTGAAGAGATTATTACAAGCTTTTTCTCATTTTCCCCTAAGTACACATACTTAAGGTGCCCCGGAAGGGGTTTAAGTTCTAAGCTAGGCTCTTCTGGAAGTCGGTTCTCTCCCTCTTCTTCCTCTATGGGTTCAAGCACCTCTTCCCGAATGGGATTTCGGGTGTGCTCTGCTATCCATTCTCTCAACTAGTTCCCTTGCTTCCTCAGACAAGTAACACGTCTATACCTGCATGGTTAGTGCCTCTTAAGAGGTTCAATATTATCATGGCAATGGTGAAATTCAGAAATCACAGAATCATAGCAATCAATAAACTTCAATTCTTCTATAACTTCTTTATCGACTATACTACATCCTACCAATTGAATTCTCACCCATTACCTCCATGGTGATTTTCTTGCCTTGTAGTTCAAGGCATGTATTGGTAGTGGCCATGAATGGTCTTCCAAGCAGCACCACGTGTTCGCGAACATGGCTCTTTCCTTCCTCGGCTGACTTCATCACTACAAAATCTGCAGGATTATCAATTTGTCTACCTTCACGAGGATATCCTCAATTATTCCCACAGGGCGTTTCACGCTTTGGTCCGCCATCTGTACAACCATCTCGTTGGCTGCATTTCTCCAAGGTCTAGGGCTTTGTATACTGAGTAGGGCATCAGGTTGATGCTAGCTCCTAAGTTGAGCATAGCCTTGGTGGACCGTCCATTCCCCATGGTAATATTATGATGAAGCTCCCTGGGTCTTTTGCTTCGCAGGAAGCCCGCTATAGAATTCACTGTCTCCATCCCGTTAACATCCCCCTAGTGCAATCCTTTTGTTGCTCTTGACCTCCCGAAAGAACTTGTATAGGCGAGAACATTCTGGATTAGCTCCAATAGAGGAACATTAACTTCGACTTTAGAGAGGCGCTTGAATAGCGGTGACTCCTATATCTTCTTGGCTGGCTTGATCCTACCAGGGAATGGCATGTGAGGTTTCGGGGGCACATAAGGGTGGAGGAATTATGAAGTCCCTCTCAATGTTTGGTGTGTCCCCTTCTCCCCATTGTCGTCGCCGCTTTCAGATGTGCGGGGTGCATCGTCCTGCACTTGAGAGTCTGTTGAGCCCTCACCAACTTCATTCTCCTTCCTTATCCCTGCATTGTTAGTCACAATAGATTTAACATGTTTAGGACGTACAAAATTAGGGATTTTAGTTACCTTTCCCCACGGAGGAGTAGGTTTACTTCCTCGAACTCAGGGATCTCGGTGGTAACCGTTGGGATGTGCTCCGCACCATGAAGCTCGTCGACGACGGGTGATATCGGGGAGCTGGGGTCGTCCAGCTCCCTGGAGCTGTGGGGCGGACCACCCCACCTCAGGCGGTGCGCCTGGGAGTGGCAGGGCGTCCCCAGCTCTCTGGTGCTATGGGGCGCACCGCACCTCAGGCGGTGCGTGGGAGTGGTAGGGGGTTTGTTCTGTTCTGCTGCTGTGGGGCGCATCGCCCCCAAACCAGGCGGTGCGCCTGGGGTGGCTAGAGGGCACGCCTGCATTCTGCTCGTGAGGGGCGCACTGCCCCCACACCAGGCGGACCGCCCCTCACCTCCAGTGGGGCGTCCCCTGTGAATTGGCCTACGAACTCTGCATGCACTTCTTCTACCTTCTCGCACTTTAACAAGCTGACTTTCTCCATTAGTCGCTCAGTTACTGCTACGCCCTCAAAAACATGTGCTATACGAAGGTTCTGTTCAATTTGTCTTGCATGTGCGATTTCAAATACACTCTCAGTGGCTTTAATTCCTGCATAAATTGCAAGTTCATCTTCCTCACTAACATCTTCTTCTCCATACGCCTCAGATAGGCTTTTAGCTCCACCTCGGTCTAGTCTCTCACTGGTGATGTGACTTGGTGTTAGTCTCTCAGATTGCGCGGATCCACTGGTGTACTTACGGAAGACCTTTTCTGCCTCTTCAACCGTACATGCTTCCAATCCTCCGCACAACCCATCCACTCTAAGCCTAACCTCATCACGTAACCCCCCAACAAATGCCAAATCAACTCCGCATCGTTGAAACGGTGATGGGGCACTCTCGTTTATACTTCTCAAACGATCATAGGTGTCACAAAAACCGCTCATCTTCTCCTTGCTTGAAGTGTTCAATCCTTCCTCGTAAGGCCATTGTCTCTTGGTAAGGCAATAAATCGCGCCAAGAACTCCTCTACTTCTTGGTCCCAAGTCTTCAGTGATCATGGTGCTAACCTTGCCATCCAAAGCCTTGGCTCATACCCAAGGCGAAAGAAAATAACTTTCTGCATACTTGGTCCTCTGTAAACCCTTCGTCGGAATTCGGGCTATTTCCTCCTCGTAGGATCGAATGAAACTCAATGGGTTCATCCCTACTCCTTCCTCAAACCTTGGTATGTTCCTTACCACGGAACTGTCACCTCATACCCAGTTAACTCATCCTCCAGGTATATATAGCCAATCCTCTCTTAACCTGCGAAAATTGGGGCGTCATGCGAGCCCTCATGGACGTCATACCTGGATATCTGTGACAGGAGTAACTCACAACCAAAAATCAGTCCTGTTAGTTCTGACCGAAATTTGGAATTCAACTTCTAAACTAGACAAACTAAGATCTCTTATCCTGGAAATTGAATGTTGAAATATAAATAAGCTAAAGAGTAAAAATGAGAGTTAAATTCCCCGGAAACGGCGCCAATTTGATGAACGAGATTGTTAGACTCGAACAATCAAATAAATTTGTTTAAAAGCCAAAGGACACTCACAACTGTACAAAACACGTAGTGCAGAGGTAAGATGACCTCGAGTGTCGATCTCTAGGGACTTAACTAGCTTTAACTAAATAACTACTATAATTTCATAAAACAAATTTAACCTAGCTTGACTTAACATATATGATGAGAGCTGGTGATAGTATGCTCATTCTAAGCATCGGGTTCTAATTATGCATGAAAGTGCAACGCGTACTGCTTTAAAAGTAATTCGAATTAACAAACACCAAAAGACATATTTGTAGATGTTTATTTTGAAAGCTTCCTATCTATACTAATATTTTGCTAAGGTTGTCAGGCTTAGTTCAAGCAGTACTTGATAATTATAATTATTGAATCGATGATCTTGAATTGTCCTAGTGTTTCTAACACTTTCATACGAAGATATTTGGCTTAGTCGGATCAAAGAATCGAATTAAAACAATTAAACAAGTAACAGACTCAGAAACTCAATCATGCACAATATGAACCCTAGCTACGAATTTACATACTATCACCAACTAGAAACTTAGCTACTCATATCAAAATCGAAATCAACACAAGCAATCATAGATAAAAACATAATTGAATTGAAAGATAGAGTATGAAAAAGGTGAGATACAAAGTTACCACCGAGGGTTGTCAATCTCCGTGAATTGCTAAACTCACAAGTTTCTAGCAAGGTGAGATCAAAAGACGTCCCAATCTCTACCTTGGTGCTCCAAATTACTAAGATAAAGTAGTTCTACGAGAAAAAATACCCAGAACAGCTCTACGGTTTATGTCTGCAAAATTATGATCTAAGATGTGAAAATTCGCAACTTTACAAAATATATATAGATGTCGGAACCTCCTAGGCGGACCGCCGGACCCAGGCGGACCGCCTGGGGGCCAGCGGTGCGCCTGGAACGGGCAGAGAGTTGCCCGTACTCTTTCTTCCTCCAAGTCTTCGATTTTGGCCTTGGGCACGGATTTGAGCTCCGAAACTCGGTCATTTGGCCTGGAAACATGTCCCGGTACTCCTTGACACACCACGGGTGATCTCGTTGTACCAAAACTGCAATGTTTCGCCTTGATTCTTATCCAAAAGTGCGATTTTCACCTAAATCCTGAAAATAACAAAGAAAATGGAAACGTGACACTATTCTAACAAAATGCACTAAAATGCATGCAAGAGGATAGCTAAATTGGTGAAAAGACCCTAATGATAGTGTAAAAAATACTGTCATCAGAATCTGGCATTGTTTTCCCTCATCTGGGCGGCCAAGGCTTGGAGTTGAGCATTGACAGTGTTGGCGTCAAGCTCGTCGCTTACGTGTCCATCTTCCAAATGAGACATGGTGCTCGTTAGTGAATTGCTTGTTTTGATAGCCGGGGCCCCACGGTGGGTGCCAAATTGCAGATGCCCGAATCTACAATTGAATGAATTAGTATGATCTGGTGGGCACCGGTGACCTGCAAGACAATAAGAGCACACTAGGGCGTGAGATCCAAATGGGCCACCGGTGTGGTGCCGACCGAATGGACTCCGACGCTCAAGCCAATTAGTTGAACTAAGAGTGAAAATAAATTAAAGAATGAGAGTAGTCGACTTATCCTTTTGTTCGGTGGGGAATTGGAGAATTATGGCAACGGATATGTGGTTGGAGATGGATCGAGCAGAGGGCTACGGAGGCGTCCGGAGGAACGAATATAGGATTTTATGGATTTGATGAACTTATAAATCTATAGGAGGCTTTCAGCATGACTGAAAAGCTCTTGTGGTCGTTTAGTTTATTATGTTTTACGTTTAATGGAATGTTGGTGGATTGATTTCTGGGAATGTTGAGAGTAGATGTTAAGAGATTGATAAAAACGTGTAGAAGCAAGTAGATGAGTTGATTGTTGTGAGATTGGATGCCTCCACTATACCGCTAGACTTCAATTTATACTTGGTCCCAGCGACTCTGTCGATTTCTTTGTTCTATATTCGCGGGTGGTTAGAGATATCCGGTCTCTATCCGTGAGGGGTCGTGGTTATTTGGTCAACAACTCATTAGGGATAGCGGATTGGTGGATGATTAATTCTAGGAGTTCGTTGGTAACCCTAATCTCCCGACTTTAATCAAACGTTGAGTTGTTTTGGTGACCTCTTGCACGAATTCAAACCAAGTCATTTATCTGTGGCCTATTAGCTAATAACCCCTTTTTGGTGGTCTCATTAACTAAATAAGGTAGTTGGTGACCTCTCTAGCCAAATAAGGCTTCTCGGTTACCACCTAGAGTAAATGAGGTACTTGGTGACCTCCCTAGCCAAGAAGGCTTCTTGGTGACCACTTTAACTAAAATGAGGTAGTTCGTGACCTCCCTAACCAAATAAGGCTTCTTGGTTACCACTTGGAGTAAATGAGGTAGTTGGTAACCTCCCTAGCCAAATAAGGCTTCTCGGTCGAGTTTATTACCCCCCAGTCCAGTATTGGCCCATATTTTTGTTTTAAGAGGCCCAATTTGATTGCACACTGTAAGTAGTCCATTAATAGGTGTAAATAGGGTCATTTTTAGGTGTTTCAGTTGTTGAGCGGTATCCATGCTACTCTGCCGTTTGGCAGAAATTGGCAGACGAAATCAGGCATCCGCAGACATGGGTCCCGGACGAAAACCGCTCACTACTCGGTTTGTACACGAATGGTGGTATTAGCTTAAATTAATAGTAGATATTCGAATTCAAATATATGGCTCCATTTTTGGTTGATGAATGGGCAAGACTTCCTCTTCATTCAAATGAAACAGTATATAAGTTCTCTTTTCCATTAGACTTCATATTCACAAGCCATTCATTTCAAATTATTTTGTGGACATGAATTCCGGTGGGCTGATGAACGCGGATTTGTCGGGTTCCGGTTCAGTCAAATAATATTTATTATTTAGCCAAAGATAATCCACAACTACAACGAAAACCGTAGTGTAGCAGTAGAATGACTCGAGTGTCGTTCTCTCAGGACTATAACTAGCTTTATCTATTTAACAAGAGAATATAAAACAGCAGACGTAATAGCAAGGGGTTTTTCTAACAGATAATGGAGATTGGTGATAGTATGATCCTTCAAAGCATAACAGGTCGATAATCATGCATAAATTCCTCGGTCTTGCATGGAGATCTTTGATCAATCTAATGTCCTGTTGCAATTATTAAGCACTACGAAGATAACGATTCTGACAAGTCAATCACTATTGTCCTAATGTGCTCCGTAATTATTCAACACAACGAAGATAAACTCGCGTATAGGTCGACGAGGGTCCAATTGTGCATAATAATTAATACAACATACGAGAATTTAGGCTGAGCCTGATCAACGAAATAAAGCAATAACACGGAGTATAATGCGCGATATAGCCATTAGCATGATTATCTTCCCTTCGCTAAGAATTCACATACTACCACCAACGATAAGTTTAGCTACTCATAATAGGCATGCAATCAACAGAAATCATAGAAGAAAACATATTGAAAGATATATTAAAATAAGTAGAATAAACCGTAAGATACAATGTTACCGAAGGTAGTCAATCACCGAAGAATTGCGATCCTACAAGCTCCAATCTGCTATGAAAAAGTGTCCCCTAAGCTACGAACCCCCAGAACACGCTCTGGGAAGTTCCTACCTAAAACTACAGAGAAAGGTGAAAAAGTAGGTCTGGAAAAGTATGATTTTCGGAGAAAACTGAGCAACTATATATAGGCCTCGAATAAGTGTGGGGCGGTTCGCCCCAGAGAAATTCTCGCGGAATTCCACGTTTTCGAAGCGTTTTGGATTTCTTCCCCTTTTCGGACTCGGTTTCTGACTTCTAGTGGCCTTCTAACCTCCAGATTCGACCCCTAGACTCCAAATCCTATCCGGAAACCTTCAGATACTCCAAATAGGCTTCTGGAACACCAATTCCTTGTCAACTTCAATATAATTACCCGAAAATCCTCGATTTTCAGCCAAAACCTGTAAAATAAAATCTAAAGGGAAACGTGACATTATTCTAATAAAATGAACTAAAATATAGCTAAATTAACATAGAGGATAGCTAAAATAGGTGAAAAAGACTCAAATGAAAGTGTAAAATACACATTCATCATGGGCTTCAAATTGTATTCCGGCAGGGTGCAATCACCGTAACGTTCTCAATTCACGAAGTGCCGTCCTTCGATGTTTTGTGCAGAAGCTGCAAGGTTTGAATGTTTCCGTATAGATAAGATTCTACCCTCTGTTAAGAACTGAATTTATATTTTCATCGAAAACCGTTGTTATTCATAACGTAATCGGAATCCATCTGTACATCTACTTTATGTTTGATATTCATAGGCATGTGTTTGATTTAGTAACATATGTACTTGCTTATATGTTTGCACTCTGTTTGATTTAGCTTGTTTAAATTCATGAATTTTTAGTTTTGCATACTTCATAATCTATAAAATGTTTGGGTATAATCTGATAAATGTCCCCATGTAAGAAATTGTTCTAGAATGTCTGCTTTCTGTTTACCAATCTGTGTATAATCTGCTAAATTTTAAGAAGAATTGGAAGTCCATTTTTCATAGATAAGGTTCTTAATATGATAAGAGCTGCTACAGCTCCATCACTCACCTGACTTGAAGTCCCTCAGATTAGTGTTTCATTCTGTTCCTCTCTATTTACTTTGTATGTATAAGTATTCCATATTACATTTACCTTTGTATGTATAAGTATTCCTTATTACATTTACCTTTATAAGTAAGTTATAAATGTTTGTGTCCTTTTTGCAGGTCGACCTACTTGTATTACACAACAACCTTTGGAATTCACATTTGAACTCAATGTTGGTCACAAGTGCAGTCTCAACGGTGAGCCTGATTACAACAATATGATTTTGCTGTGTGAAATGCTGCACCGAACCAGTGTCTATGTTGGCCTCAGAGAGCCGATTAGCAGAGACCACATGCCTTTTGATCTGAATGATGAACCAGTGGTCAAACAATCCACCCTACCACAATATTTCAAGCAGACTAAGCTTTGCCATCCTGCAGCCAAACCTGAAGCAATCAGCCAACAGAGATCCGAGACCAAACGGAAAGGTGTAGCTGTCCCGGAGTTTATATTCGATGATCCTGTGTATGATCCTGTTGACACAAACTTTGGCGTTGAACAAGTCAAGAGAACCACTAAGCGTAAAAAACAGAAATGAGACATCAGACAGGGGAATGGTTTACTGGTGCTCTTACTCATGTACCAAAGTGGGATATTTAGCCTGAGGAGGAGCCGGTAATACTTAGATCGGCAAGATGGGAGATTACATTACACACTGTGGCCAAGAATTCCATGGAGGTGTTGCAGAATTCAGGACGAAGCTGATCAAGTACAGTGCGAAGATAGGTTTCCGTTACAGATACACTAAGAACAATGCAACCTATATTCGTGCAGAGTGCCGCCTCAAAGATGCAGATGGATGCAATTGGTTTCTGAAAGGCTCTGTAAGTTCTGTCACTGGTGCCTTCATTATCAAAGATGGGATACTACAACACAAATGCAAATTGGCTCTCATGAGTTGTGATACAAAGAGAATGGGACAATGCTTGATTGGCGGGTTTATAACCGAAGCAATAAAGGCAACACCAACGCTTACTCCAACTGACATTAAACAGGATATACTCAAGCATTGGGGATTCAACATTGATTATGACAAGGTATGCACTTATTTGTTCAATGTTGCTTGCACTTATTTAGGATGTATCCACTTATTGTTTCTACTTATATATTATTGTCATCTCATAGGTTTGGCGTGCAGTTAAGGTTGATAGGGCAAACAATTTTGGTACATATGATGATTCGTTTGATGAATTGCGCTGGTATTCTGATGCTATCATTCGCACCAACCCTGGAAGCGTTGTTTCTTTGGAGACAGAACCATTGGAAAATCGATTCAAAAGGTTTTTCGTCGCATTTGATGCGAGCCTCAAAGGATTTAGGCACTGCCGGCCAATGCATTTTGTTGACGGTACTTTCATGAAAACTAGGTACAAGGGAACATTGATGTCTGCAACAGCTAAGGACGCTAACAATGGTATGAAATTGGTTTCCTAGTGCAATAAGAATTAGATTCTTATTCCTTTATGAAGTCTAATTGCTTATGCTTTAGGCTTCCATTGACTACTATATATAGTAGACTATTAGAGAGCTTTTGACATAGATTTTCACACAGTTGAAGAACAAAATTCTTAGAGAATTATTCTACCTTTCTTAGAGAAAACAAAAGCTCTCCCCTCACCTCACCTACGCCACGCGCGCGCCACTGATGAACCGGAATTTGTCCGGTCCCGATTCGATCAAATAATATTCGTAATTTAGCGAAAGGCAATCCACAACTACAACGAAAACCGTAGTGTAGCAGTAGAATGACTCGAGTGTCGTTCTCTCAGGATTATAACTAGCTTTATCAAATCTAATTTAGAATATAAAAACAGCAGACAGATAGCAAAGAGGTTTTTCT
Source organism: Plantago ovata (assembly GCA_028274465.1). Classification (NCBI taxonomy): domain Eukaryota; kingdom Viridiplantae; phylum Streptophyta; class Magnoliopsida; order Lamiales; family Plantaginaceae; genus Plantago; species Plantago ovata. The sequence continues at coordinate 8,204 of JAHHQI010000786.1, read as the reverse complement.
AACAAATAATGGAGATTGGTGATAGTATGATCCTTCTTAGCATAACGGGTCGATAATCATGCATAAATTCCTCGGTCTTGCATATAGATCTTTGAATCAATCTAGTGTCCTGTTGCAATTATTAAGCACTACGAAGATAACTCGTCTGACAAGTCAACCACTATTGTCCTATTGTGTTCCGTAATTATTCAACACTACGAAGATAAACTCGCACACAGGTCGACAAGTGTCCAATTGTGCAAAATAATTAATACAACATACGAGAATTTAGGATGTGCCTGATCAATGAAATAAAGCAATGACACGGAGTATAATGCGCGATATAGCCATTAGCATGATTATCTTCCCTTCGCTAAGAATTCACATACTACCACCAACGATAAGTTTAGCTACTCATAATAGGCATGCAATCAACAGAAATCATAGAAGAAAACATATTGAAAGATATGTAAAATAAGTAGATTAAACTGTGAGATACAAGTTACCGAAGGTTGTCAATCTCCGAAGAATTGCGATCCTACAAGCTCCAATCCGCTATGAAAAAGTATCCCCTAAGCTACGGAACTCCCAGGACAGGCCCCGGGAAGTTCCTACCTAAAACTATAGAGAGAGGTGAGAAAGTAGGTCTGGAAAGATATGATTTTCGGAGAAAACTGAGCAACTATATATAGGCCCCGCAATACCACGGGGCGGTTCGCCCCACACGCCCGGTGTGGGGCGGTTCGCCCCAGCTCCGCGGCGGTTCGCCCGACGGCTTTTACGCGGAATTCCGCGTTTTCGACGCGGTTTGGATTTCTTCCCCTTTTCGGACTCGGTTTCGGACTTCTAGTAGCCTTCTAACCTCCAGATTCGGCCCCTAGACTCCAAATCCCATCCGGAAACCTTCAGATACTCCAAATAGGCTTCTGGAACACCAATTCCTTGTCAACTTCAATATATTTGCCCGGAAATCTTCGAATTTCAACCAAAACCTGTAAAATAAAATCTAAAGGGAAACGTGACACTATTCTAATAAAATGCATTAAAATATAGCTAAATTAACATAGAGGATAGCTAAAATAGGTGAAAAAGACTCGAATGAAAGTGTAAAATACACGTTCATCAAACTCCCAAACCGAACCTTTGCTTGTCCTCAAGCAACTAAGCTAGACTCTAATACAAAAAACATGCAAGACACAAAATGGAGTCTCATGCCAAATAAAATGAACTAGTCTACTGAGTTTACCAAAAAACATATGAACAAAAACCATATAAATCAAAGCATGAATATAGGTTGAAGAATACCTCGATTGACTTATACACATCCACATAAGCACTTATGTCAAGACAAGATAGTCTCTCGTAACATTCTCTACCTGGACCTAGTCAGTGACGACGTAATGAAGCATGCTAAGATACGAATAGTTGCCCCGTGCCTATGAAACTGAGGACTTACTGCTGTTCCACCATGTTAAGACTTTTCTTCAAAAGAGGTCGAACCAGTACTGGCTCTCATCAAACGAAGGAGGGTTCCCTATAAAAGTTAACACTCCCCTATTCTACCCATTTCTCAAGTAAAGTCTTAAACTATTTACCACTTCCTGAATGGCAGGACGAGGGTGGTCTAGAACAGATGACACTTAAGACAAAAAGATAAAAAATAGAAAATTACAACACGATTACGAACATTACAAGAAATGGAAAAGACTCAACACTTTGCTAAACTGCTATTTGGCTTTCTTTTTTGGACCCTTCTTTGGTTTTTTGTGGTCTTTTCTTTTTTCTTCTTTTTTCTTTCCAGATTCTTCTTTTTTCTTTTCTTTTTTTTTTCTGCTATTTGGCTTTCTTTTTTGGACCCTTCTTTTTTTCTTCTTTTTTCTTTTTTCTTTCCAGATTCTTCTTTTTTCTAGCCAGCAGTAGCATAACAAAGAGAGAAACAAAATGACTCACACGACTTCCCCAAACCTATTCGAAAGAATAGGTTGGAGTACAAAATTCACGAAAAAAATGAAAAATAGACTCGATATACGAAAAATGAAAAACAGAAACAAGTCTATGATGGTGTAACCCCCTCCCCAAACCTATTCGGAAGAATAGGTTATAAACAAAGGATCAGGCAACCTCACACTACATCATTCCTAGGCATTTAGTAATCTCAAAGCATGGTGAAGACTTGTTGCCTCTTAGGTACATAATTACTCGGGAAAACAACCATAAGATCCTAACATGCATCATCCTATTATAAAGGCCTTCGTGAACCGCAGTAGAGAAAACACCACTAAGTGATGTCGAGACTACCATGCTTAACTAAGTGCGATACATAAATGTGACAAACCAAGCGAGAAAAACCTCAACAAATTCATAGAGATGAAGCATATGATTAATGGCATAGTTAGTCGATCTACCCAATAAAAAAGTTCAAAAAATTCGGCAATAACTCCATATAAAACATGCAAAACTATCCTAGGATGAATGTAGTGAATGCAACCTAGAAAATCTAAGAAAGCGGTAAACGTGCAAATGCAAATGCAAACAAAGAACAAGATACTAATCAACACAAAGCCAAACAATACTTAACATCATGGTTCACATCCCATCCCCCTTACGATTCTTAAGCTAGCCCCTAGCAAAAGAGAATGAGTAATAAGAAGTGATACTAGATGTTACCGAACGGTTTGGCCTCGGTTGGCTGAGAGTGGACATGTGGAAGGACTAATCATCGGGATGGTAGTCCCCATAAAAGTCACTCCACATGTCATTCATGAGCTCATTGGACTGTCTTAGAGCTTCCTGCTGTTGCTGGATGAGCTGTTGCTGCTCCCACATGTGCTGCCTATCCTCTCGGCGATGCTCCTCGAATATCTCCCAATCGCGGTTGTGCTGGACAATGTGCCTGTCGAGGTCCTGTCGCATGGCCGCGTTGTTGGCATCAATTCTGTCGAAATGGCCGTCGAGGTAGGTACGGAATTCAGAGAAGTCAAATCCTCTAGACCCCTGTGGTGCTCGAGGTGGTGCATACGGTGCTCGATGGACAAACGGGATATCTGGGATAGGGGCCTCGCCAACATCAGCCTCCATAGCATCCTCATGATCGGAATCATTTGGCTGGAATGGTGCTCCTACATCAGCAGCGGCAGCTGTGGGGTTCTTCAACTGATACCTGTTGAGCTGTACCTCAATGGTCGAGGGTGAAAGGGCAGCGACCTCGCAATCCCCCTCCTCAATATCATCGACCCCATGATATATGCAGTAGGCTGTGATGAAGCTTGGGAAGATGAAAGGCTTCCTCTTCTTTTCCCAGTGGCGCTCGTACTCCTCATACATAATGTGCCCTATGTCGATCTGATGTCCGTCTATGAGGCAGTAGAGGAGCTCGGCGTAGTAGGGCTGAATCCATGTGTCATTCTTCCTCGGGATCAAGTCGGAGATGCAAAATTTCATCATCACCTTAGCTTCAATGCTAAGGTCGCTATAACTGATCCGTGCAGGTTCTGCCCCGATTTCCGAATGTCGGTACTCCCGGTTGCAGATCACGTCTGTGATGTGTCTCCCTATCCCCCTAGAGGTCCTCGAATACAGGTAGGCATGGTCGCTCCCTGTGAATTCCGGGTTCCCGAAATGGATGAAGGAAGAAATGTAATCTGGGTTCCACGGTATAATCAGGCCTCAGACTAGCACCCCATTCTTCTCCTCGAGATCCGTGTATCCAGTGTAGAAATCTTGGAGGAGGCTCTCGTCGTAACCTTTGAACCTGTTGGAACTGTACCATGCCCAATTCCTTTGTGACCCCAACGTGACAGCGTCCTATATCCCGCTCTATCCACTGCGGACTCAGGAATGTCAATCCTCCTATCTGGGATGATCGACCTTCCTCCGTCGGCCATCTCCGCCTCTAGCCTTTGTCGCACCTCTATCGCAGCGGCAGACAACTCGTACAAATGGTGAGATGGTTGGGATCTTGATACCACTCCCTTCCCCTTTTTGCTAGAGCCGGCTCTCCTTGACCTCGGTGCCATGATTCCTACAAACAGCAATTAGTATCTTGTACGATGCAAACAGACCTATGCATACGTAATTATACGAGTGAAGAAACGAGTAAAATTCTCAAAAATCCAACTCCTCAAAAACCCAAAGCCTAGTCTAGCTAATTCATTACGCAACATATCAATGTAACTACTACAATAACATATCACATTATGCTCTTGCTAACAACAAAATGCCTTGAATCACAAGGTTCAATCCATACCATAAAATCAAAAATCTAGCATAAATCCTCAAATTTATCATTCATGGATTCTACCAATACATCCATCAATATCATATCAATAAACACATGTTTAAGCATGGAATGAATGTAAGAGAGACATTTCCCTAACAAGACATATATCATCCAATTAGCAAAAATCTCAAATCATCAAACCAAGCCTAATTGAACATGTAATTGACAATGAATAACGAATCTAATCACATAAAACATCAACGCATACATCATACAAGCCTAATTGAAGCATAAATCAAAAATCCCCAAATTGTAAAAATTAGGGTTCATGTGATAATACCTCAAATCCAGAAATTGAATGATCTAGGAAGAAATTTGTTCGGATAGAAAGATAGAGCACGTAACGGGCTTCGAATGAAGCTAAAGAACACACAAAATGATGGAGAGATGAAGAAGTTATGAAGATTTGAAGTTATTTTGAATATGGAGGAAATTTTGGAGTTGGAAGATGAAAATGGAGGAAAATGGGGTTTGGGGAAGAAACCCCCGTTTTTAAAGTTCTGGAGGTGTGGGGCGGTTCGCCCCACACCTGGGGCGACCGCCCCGCGCGGGGCGAACCCCCGCACTTCCGGAGCGCGCGCGCGCTCTGGACGTGGGGCGATTCGCCCCCCACTCCTAGGTGGGAGACGAACTTTTTTTGAAATAAAAATGCGGTTTTTAGTCCCCGAAAAATCATTTTCCTCAAAAAATCACTCGAAAAGTCGCACTCGAACACAACATAAGCACATACGACACAGAACCGAACAAATTCACATATGAAAAGCAAATTGTTCAAGTATGAATGCATGCAATAAAGCGGTAAAGAAAGCGATAAAAACCCCGGGTTGCCTCCCGGATAGCGCCATTGTTTAAAGTCTCTGACTCGACTCCTGTCTTCGCCTATCTTTTCCTTCTGAGGGTACTAGACTTCCCCTTCACGAGTCTCCTTCCCGTGCCTCGATCCTGTGAATAAGAGTGAACATAGACGTTAAGACCACTGTAATCAATAGTGTTAGAAGTATCGGGGGATCAGGTGGATCGGATATGGCTTGCAACACATGTTGCTTGCCATCCACTTCGATAGTGCAAGTCCTTTGGTAGATGTCCATCACGGAGCGTAGCTTAGTCAAGAATGTTCGTCCTAAGAGTATGACATCCCCCGTTCTGGTGCTGATGCCGGCATAATTACAAAATCGGTGTAGACAGAGGCTTCACCAATTTTGACTAATACATTCTTCACAACGCCTTCGGGTTTCACAAGGGATCCATCCGCCAGTTGCACAATAGCCTTATGCACAGTTAGTTTCTCCAAGGTTACTCTTCTCGAAAACATTCAAAGGGAGCACATTGAGTAGGATCCTGTGTCTAGTGTGGCTCGGACATCTTCAAGCTCCCCAATCCCGACCTTAACATCGAAACTTTGAGGGAGTGGCTCGGGATCCTCTTGCTCCTCTTCACTCTTGTTAGTACCAAGGTCCTTCTCTTCTTCTTCGGCTTGTGGGGGGCATTTCCCTCTTGCAACTCTCGCACTTAGCAACCTTCTTGATGGTGATTTCAACAGGTAGATCACCCACTAAGGTAATGGACATCGACTTCTCAGTGTTGCTAGGCAGTTTGCCTTGTTCCCTACTTGCTCCTCGGTCGATCAACTCTTGCATCTTGATGGGCAAGCCTAGTGCTCTCTTCCAACCTATCGAGCCTTGCCCTAGTCTTCTCGGAATCTTCTTCATAACGTTTGAGAAAACTTTGTGTGTGATCGACCATCTTTTGCAAGTTCTCCATCAGTTGAGCCGACTTCGACTTCGGTGGCTCTTTCGGAGCGGGGTTTTCGCAGTGACATTACCATAGTTCAGCCTACTACGGTCTTGGTTAGGTCCATAAGTTTGGTTAGCCGGTGCATATCCTTGATTGTTTCGGTATCCTCTTCTCCAAAACCACCTCGAGGATTCTACCGTCTTGTCCGTAGCTAACTTCTTGAGTACCAAACTCCGTAGCAAAGGCTTCTTCTTCGCCTCCTCGAGCCCAGTTGCCATCATCGTATGCCAGCTCCGATCTACATATGAGCCCCATGCCCATAGTTCTTGCATATTCGGCATACTTCGTTCGAAACAGTTGTTCCGGTGGCGCTCTTGAGGACTTGCTTCAATTCGTTGGTAAAGCACTCGAATTGATCCCATTCCCCCTATACATAGGGGCTTCTTGAGTCGGTGGAGCTTCAGGTCCACGTCTCCTAACCATTGCTCTTGGGTCCTTGAACTGCGAACCCTTAGCAAGCCTTTCGAAAACTGCCCAGACGGCTTCTGCGGTTTCCTCCCAATATTGCCTCGGCATTGGAAATCCACCACTTGTTGGTTCTCGAAGGTTAGTCCATTGTAGAAGTGTTGGACTAGGTCGGAAAGTTCAAAACCATGGTGAGGGCACTTGTTCGTGAGATCTTGGAACCTCTCGAACGCGGTGTAGATGGTCTCATCATAGTCCTGCTTGAATCCAGTGATTGCGCCTTTAGCGCGGTAGTGGTAGTCAAGGTGTGAGGGAAGTATTTCTCCATGAAAGCTAAAAAAACCCTTTCCCAACTTAACCATGACTTGGCTCTGTCGCCAAGTCCCATAGCAAAAACCTTCATCCTCAACTCATCGTGTTTATGTCAGCTCCGGGTCGTGGGAGTTGGTTGACGAAATCATCGATATCGTGCAAGTACCCCATCACATCTTCCCTTGATAAGCCATAGAACCTCGGAAGTTGTTGGAATGCGTGGTTCTTGATCTCCAGATCTCGGGTTGCAGACGAAAGAACAATCGCCGGTCCCCTCATACGATCCTTGGTGGGTTGAACCCATGCCTTCAGTGGTCTAGCTTCTGCCATTCCGTCGATTTCCTTGAAAAGAATGGTAGAGATTCAGAGAAATCGGTTTCCTCTATTTCCTCTAGTGCGCGCGCCTTTCAAGTAGTCGCTTCTTGGTGGTAGACTCTGTCGATCTCAGCAATTGAATCAGCAAGCGGTGTTCCTGCAGAACGTGTATGCGGCATACACTATCTGTAACAGACTAGGAAAGGTGATTAGAAACAGACTAGGAAAGCAGTAGTAGAGAGAGATAAAAAGAAAACTAAAATAGTAGAATTAGGAATCTAAAGCGGTGTAAATATAAACAAATTAAACAGAAAAAAGGAGTATAGTCCCCCGGCAACGGCGCCAATTTGATGAACCGGATTTGTCGGCTCCCGATTCATCAAATAATATTTGTAATTTAGCCAAAGGCAATCCACAACTACAACGAAAACCGTAGTGTAGCAGTAGAATGACTCGAGTGTCGTTCTCTCAGGACTATAACTAGCTTTATCAATTAATTTAGATATAATAAAACAGCAGACAGATAGCAAAGGGGTTTTCTAACAGATAATGGAGATTGGTGATAGTATGATCCTTCTTAGCATAACGGGTCGATAATCATGCATAAATTCCTCGGTCTTGCATAGAGATCTTTGAATCAATCTAGTGTCCTGTTGCAAATATTAAGCACTACGAAGATAACTGGTCTGACAAGTCAATCACTATTGTCCTATTGTGTTCCGTAATTATTCAACACTACGAAGATAAATGGTCTGACAGGTCGACAAGTGTCCAATTGTGCATAATAATTAATACAACATACGAGAATTTAGGTGTGCCTGATCAACGAAATAAAGCAATGACACGGAGTATAATGCGCGATATAGCCATTAGCATGATTTCTTCCCTTCGCTAAGAATTCACATACTACCCACCGATAAGTTTAGCTACTCATAATAGGCATGCAATCAACAGAAATCATAGAAGAAAACATATGAAAGATATATAAAAAATAAGTAGATTAAACTGTAAGATACAAGTTACCGAAGGTTGTCAATCTCCGAAGAATTGCGATCCTACGAGCTCCAATCCGCTATGAAAAAGTATCCCCTAAGCTACGGAAACTCAGGACAGGCCCCGG